>PVJI01002420.1:0-145655 GCA_004026765.1 Micronycteris hirsuta
TCGGTTCACTCCCTGAGGGGCAGTCATGGATTCTCTGCCCTCTGAGAGCTGCTCTCTGCTCCTGGCTGTAGCCGTCCCGAGAGGACTACAGATTTCTCTCCCAGGTTCCGACCCTGTATTGCCACTTGCCCTTTGCTAGTCAGACCTCCTCTGATTGCTTTCTGTGCGGCTGGCCCCAAATTGTTCCTCCCACTCAGCTCCAGCTGCTTGCTTCCAACCTCACTCTGGAGACCTCCACCTCAAAATGCAGGCCCAGGACCTCCAGTAATTTTAGTGGCTGACATTCACCTGCCTTTTTCTCTTTAAATTCATTATGGAAAATTTCAAAGGGATGCAAATAATAAAGTGAACCTCCAAGTACCCATCACTCAGCTATAACTAGTCCTCAGTTCATGCCCAATCTCACAACTACGGGGCAATTCTGAAGCAAATCCAGACCTGTCACTGCATCTGTAAATATTTGAGTTTATCCTATGTACTCATCACTACGCAGAATCATGGTAGTTGTTAGACCCATCCTGTTATTAATGAGTTGATGAAAAGCGCATATTAACCCCTTATCAGATATATGCTTTGCAGATGTTCTCTCCCGTTCCAATTGGTTACCTTTCATTTTGTTGATGGTGTCCTTTTTTGTGCAGAAGACTTTTAGTTTGATGTAGTCATTTTGACACTTTTAAATGAAAAAATAAAATATTTTATACCATGTATAAAATTATGCAAATCAAATTTGTGTCCACATGCACTGGAAACAGCCGTACTTATCTGTCCACATATCACTGCTATTGTGCACTGCTGTGGTGGAATTCAAAGTTGGGATGGGCACTAAATGGTCTGCAAAGTCTAAAATATTTACTAGATGGGCCTTTATTAAAAGTTTGTTGAACCCGAATTAGAAGAGTGTAAGTAAGGGTCCTGAGGTCAGGGACAATGTCTCTTATGTCTTTGCTTCACTTCAGTGTCTGGTTCAAGTCCACAGAAGAGTCAACAAATCTCTCTTGGTTGAAAGACTACTGAGCCCTCTGTGGTACATGCCTGCCACTCTGGGGACCTTAGGAAATTTTACTTCCCCCTTAATTTTTTTCCCTAAGCTACACTGAAGGACTTACATTCCTTTCCCTTGACTAATAGGAGAACTTTGTCTTCTATTTTATATTTAGCAACAGGAAAATGAGAAGAGGACCGAATGTCTCTAGCTCAGCTTTACTGTTAAAGGAAATTACTAAGTAATGAGGCAAGCTCCCACTACAATGCTGTTGCACAATACGAATCATTATGTAATAGAAAAAGTGATCAAAAGGAGACTAGCCTAAAACACATTTTTGCAATATGTGCTGATCAAGGGAACCTCGACTCAGTTCAAAGGATGCTCCTTGAGCCAAAGGGTCAGAAAGCCCCAGCCAAAACTCAGTCCTCCCCCAGAACACCTTGCAAAAAGGAAGTCTGTCCTGAAGACCAAGGAAATGACCAGACTCTCCTGTGTCTTAGAAAAGAGCAACACAACTCTGTACAGTAGTAGCACACTCAAAAGCAGTCGCTTTAAAAGGCAGTACTATGGTAGAGAGGAAAAGAATCAGGCTTGGAAGCCAAACTTGCATCTAAGTTGAAATTCCAATTTGTCCTTTATAGGTTTCTGCCTTATGAAAACTCAGCCTCCATTTCTCCATGTATGTAACAAGGGAAAATGGGAAAATAACATCTCTCAGGGCTGCCGAGAGGATTAAAATGAGACGTGTCAATTATAAAGCACTGCACACTTGCGGGTAATGTTCCAGGTGATGGGTAAGAACATTGGTGTGCCGTGGAGCAGGTGGCCATGCCACGCAGACATCTGCACATCCACGTTTTCAGCCACTCATTCATTCATGTCTGTCACATTCCAGAAATGATGCTCAAGTGCACAGAAAGCAACAAAATTTTAAAAAGTGAATAAGAAAATGGGACTAAAGGAAGAGAGGTCAGTGTGGTTGAATAAAGCGAGGAGTAAAGCAATAACCAGCGCTTCCTAAAAGTGGTGACGCATGTATATGTGGGATCTTGTCAGCCATAAAAAGGAATGAAGTCGTACCATTTGGGACAGCATGCATGCACCGAGAGGGTGTCATACTAATGGAAATAAGTCACAGGACAACAAATACCATATGATGTTACTTACATGCAGAATCCAAAGACCAAAGTAACCAACCAGACAAAACAGAAACAGACTCATACAGAGAACACACTGATGGTTGCCAGATGGGAGGAGATTTGGGAAGACTGGGGAAAAATGGTGAAGGGGTTAGGAGGTACAAATTGGTAGTGACGGGGAAAATGAGGACATCTGTAATAGTATCAACAATAAAAATAAAGGAAATAAAGAACAAATTGGTAGTTACAAAATAGTCCTGGGGATGTAAAGTACAGCATAGGAATATAGTCAATAGTGTTGTAATAACGATGTATGGTATCACTGGAAATATCAAGTGAAAACTTTGTAAAGTATATGGTTGTCTAACCACTATGCTGTACACCTAAAGCTAATACAAAATAATATTTAATATAGGCCCTTCTCCTTTGAGAGATTGGCCACCTTTCTTCCCCAAGCAGATCATATCTTAGTAGAATTACTCTCTGCAGCAGCCAAGGGGGGTGGGGGTCTGTGGGCAGAGCCCCCACACACAGTAGGAGGGGCAGAGATAGGCAGCTGGGGCAGAGAAGGCATGTCACAATGGCAAAGTGGTGGCTGGTGGACTGGGTGGTCCTACCTTCTTATGTGGATAAACCAGGAGGAACAACTGTGGAGCAAGACAGACCACACAACCCAGGGTTCCAGTGTGGGGGAAATAAAGCCTCAAAACCTCTGACTGAAAAAACCTGTGGGGGCTGCAGCAGTGGGAGAAACTCCCAATAGCACAGGAGGGTTCATTGGAGAGACCCACAGGGTCTTAAAATGTACACAAAACCACCCACCTGGGAATCAGCACCAGAAGGGCTCAATTTGCTTTGCAAGGTTGACTTATCTCACTAGCATGTGTGAAAGTCCATTTCACTTTTAATTAGGAACCTATGGAATTGAACTTATTTTGTGATTTAATCTTACCTCATAGAAATATTAATGAAAAGTAAAAATTACTCTAAAAATTAAATCTTTATGCACATTTTTGTTATGTTGTACTGTGGGTATTAAGATATTACAGGGAGGGGTTTGGGGAGCTGGGTGAAAAAACTCAAGAGATTAAGAAGTACAAATTGGCAGTTGCAAAATAATCACAAGGATGTGAAATACAACACAAGGAATAAGAAAAAAATAATATTTAATATAAATTTTAATTGGAAAAAGAAAGTAACCAGTGCTTCCTAGACCTTGCATTTTCTCAGCCAGTAAAATTGCCCAAACACTGAGAATGGACAGAAGCATGTCTCATGTTCTTTGCAAGGTAAGGACATTAATAAACAAAAATAAAATATGCCAACAAAGGCTCCTACTATTAACTTTTACCATCACTTCATTAAAAAAATTTTTGATAACACCTACAACGTGGAAAAAACATAATCTCAGAATACAGGGTAGTCTAATTTAGTTTTAAGAAATTACACATTGTTATTCGTATTCATTTGTATCAGATCAATGAGAACTGGCACAAGCTGGCAGTGGCTTAGAAAGGGCATCATTTGTGAATCAATGACTTAATACACAAAATGACTTTGATACTTGCCAAGCAATGGATCCCAAATCTGACCCTTGAGCCCATTAGTCAGTGCGAGGATGGAAATCCAGCCAGTTCCTCGCGGAAGAAAAAGTTATTCCTGGCAGAGCCCTGAGAGAACTTTTTCCTGATTCTCCTTAAAAGGACATTGTGTAAGGTATTCAACAATATCCCCAGACTGAATAGGGCATTTTTATAAAATGTGTTCTCCCAATACGGGCAAATCGGACACCATCAAAGTGCAATTCGATAACAGAGGTATTTCTGGATCTAGTCCAGGCACACTGCTCCTCACTTGGGTTGGTGCAACACAGGAGCTGATTTGAGGGGATCCAGAGTCTAGGGGACCAGTTGGACGGTACATCTTTCAGGCCGTTCTCCAAAAGAATATGTTTCTCAACCAAGCTTTTGATAGACATTGAGTGTGGATGAACTCCCAGTTCTTCCATGATTTTACAGGCCTTTTCCAGTGTATCTGGAAATCAGACCCTGTGTTGATGGTTAAACAAGTAGTCCCAGGCGTGAACACCCAGCTCACCGGGGGAAGGGCTGGCACATCTCTTAGGACATTGGAGAAACCTGATGAGGGCACGGGGGTAAGTAGAGGGAAACCTAGAAAGTTTTTAATCTAAGGGAGGTACCCTATAGACATTCCATGACTCACAAATATGTCATGTTACAAACTGTATTCATTCATTCATTTATTCCATATTTATTGAATGCCCACCATATGCTAGGCTCTGTTCTTACGCATGAAATATATCAACGAACAAAACAGAAAAAAAAAATGTCCTCATAGCACAGGGACAAAGAAACAGATGACAAATGATAGGCAAGTAACTAATATAGCATATTAGACAGCGATACATGCTATGGACAAATATAACTTTTCAAAAGGTTGATCAGAATCCTCAGAGGGAAGGTGATCTTTAGAAAAAGACCTAAAGAAATGGAAGTATGGGCAATGTGGGGTCTGAAGGAAGAGTGTGCCTGGCGGAGGGAACAGTGAGTGCAGTGGTCTGGGCAGGAGTGTGCCTGGCAGCTTGAGGCCCAGCAAGCAAGGCCAGGGTGGTTGAGCAGTGAGAGCCCCAAGGCTGGTAGCGTGAGGGACGGGGGTCGGGGGGGGGGTGGGGGGGGGTGAAGTAAGGGGAGATCCCCTGGGGCTCCATAAACCATTACAAAGACTTTGGCTTTCAACCTCGGAAATCAGAAGCCATGGCAGGGGTCTAAGCAGAGTAGCGGCATATCCCACCCAGTGTGTTAACAGACTCACTTGGCTGCTGTACCAAATGTAGACGGCAGGGTGGTGAGGGAAAAGGCAGGGAGACCAGTTAGTCAGCTACTGCATTTTTCTAGGTGAGATTACACATTGTGTACCAGCATTGCAGTGACGGCACTTGGGATAAAATGAACTGGGGGTCTTGCCGTGGTAGAAGCTTAGTGATCTTACCAGTCTGGACAAAATCCCTGAGATCCATAACTCTGACAATTACAAAGAAATTCTCACAGACCTTAGACAACTTTCAGGATCACATCTCAGGGTGATGTGCTGGCTAACACTTGCTCAGTTTTTCTCCCGATGCCTAAACCCACAAAACCAGCTTGGGTGGGAAGCGGGACTCCCAGGTGGAGGCCATACACTCTCAGCGAGCTGCTTCTAACAGTGGCTTGTGTAGCGGGATGATTTAACAAACAGGAGAGGGAACTGAAAAGGGAAGTGGAAGCAGAGCCCAGAGTTCTATCTGCTTTGTCCATAAAAGGAGGTTAGACTCTTCACCGACGCTGGCCCTGGGGCCGGAGACACAGTCCACTTGCCTCACACGGCACAGGTTTCTGTGGTCTCACCCCGTGAGCACGACTTCTCTCGCCAGTAAAATCTTTGTTCACTTAAACTGCTGAAGTTCCCAAATCCGCACTAGTTATCTGCTCATTTTATTTATTTTTTATGACCCCACTGCGTTTTGTCATTCTTATGCCTTTCAGAAAGCAATTCCAGGGGCCTAGCATTGCAGGCAAGTCAGTGAAATGGACTCTGATCTTGACTTCAACCCATTTACTTGTCATGAAGAATATTTCTTATAGCTAATTAAGACACTTGGGCATAACTTCATGTACTTTTTAAATGCGAATGGTTATGCCCTGGGTTGGCATGGCTGGCAAATCGCCCAGCACCGGTGCTACGGTATGGCCTCCTCCCGCGCTGGAGGCCGGTGCTGCTTCTCAGTCTAGTGCCCTTTCCCGCTGAGCTTGCACTCGCCTCTGAAACCTTCTCCCGACATCCCAGGTGTCACCGGCAGTCCCGGGGTCCAGAAAGTCACTGCCAGTCAATGGGAACCAGCACCCCCACTGAACCGTCCTGGGGTTCTACCCGGGATTATTTTAATTTCTTGCCTTTATTTACACCACTAGTCAAGAACTCTGACCTTACAATATTTATATTTAGAAGTTAGGTGAAAACATATCATAGCAATAAAGTTTGGATTTCTAACTACTATAAACCCTCAATAATTAACTGATAGAGGCCCAGCTGGTGTAGCTCAGTGGATTGAGCGCGGGCTGGGAACCAGAGGGTCCTGGTTCGATTCCCAGTCGGGGCACATGCCTGGGTTGCGGGCCAGGCCCCCAGTGAGGGCCATGTGAGAGGCAACCATACATTGCTCTTTCTCCCTCCCTTCTCCTCTCTCTGAAAATAAAATAAAATATTAAAAAAAAAAGAGAGAGGAACTCTTTAAAAAAAATAATTAACTGATAGAGCTAACAATAATGAGCAATTTTATTAAAGGTCTCTTTTCTACTTTAAGACTTTTCATTCTAGATTTATCCGTGCTTCCCTTAACTTTTTATAAGTCAAGTGGCCTGTTTGCTTGTTTGTTTGTTTGTTTTCCAGTGCCCGGGCTTCTCACTTGCTTTAATGCACCAATGGACCATGGCTTTCCAGAGCTCTGCAGCCATTTTCAAGTTGATATTGGGTTGGCCACAAAGTTCATTTGGTTTTTTTTGTTTGTTTGTTTTGTTTTTTTGTAAGAAGGCTCTAGTAGTGCTTAGTTGTCCTTAATTTCATTTGAAACTATTTTGTTAGATTGTATTGTGACAGTTGTCATATCGGTGTGCATTTAAAAAGAAAACAACAAAACTGGTGAACTTTTGTATAGCTATTTTAATGTAGAAAATGGAAGAAAATGTGCAACATTTTTGGCATATTATGCTTAATTACTTCAAGAAAGGTAAAAATGCAACTGAAACGCAAAAAAATGATTTATGCAGCATATGGAGAAGGTGCTGTACCTGGTGGAATATGTCAGAAGTGGCTTGCAAAGTTTTATGCTGGAGGTTTCTCTGGGGATGATGCTCCACAGTTGGGTAGACCAGTTGAAGTTGATAGGGATCAAATAGAGACATTAATTGAGGACAATCAATGTTATACCAAGCAGAAGATAGCTGACATACTCAAAATATCCAAATCAATAAAGTTAGTGGTGAAAATGAAAAATGTATCTTTTATTTCATGGAAAAAAACCCACAAACATTTTAGCCAACCCAATATTAATGTCCGTGGCCTTTGGCAATGAACAATTAATTATGCTGCAAAGGATGACATTGGGAAAGAATCTATAGGGAAAGCCCAGAAGAATGACCCTGGGCAGGATTTCAGGAGGAGCGGGAGCTGCAGAGGTTGTCCACACAAGGCCACTGCAGCAGCCAAGATTGGGGCTTTCCTGTCTGGGGCTCTCGATCACTGAGCCAAGGGGTCAGGAACTGGTGTCCTCTAAATGCCTCATGCCTTGAGTGCTCCTGGGTCACACCAGTCATAAGAATCAGGGGCCTGAAGCGGCGTCACAGAAGAGTTTGGCCCCATTCCCTACTTACTTTTGTGACTGGTGACTTAACCATCAGCAGAACACCTTTGCAGCCCCCAGGGACTCCGTGTTGCTCCAGCCTTGGGTATGACCATACGCCAGCCCTCCTCTGAGTCACATATCAGAAGGACAAGGGGAAGGAGCTACTTCTCTTCTGGAGCAAAGGCACCTGCAGGCGAGACCTAGGTCGTTAGCTCTTACCTTTCCACTCTGCGCTGGGACAACTTGATGTCCCCTCTTGGTTTGACACCCTTCATCCAGCCATCAGCCCCCAAATTCCCTTTATTTTTTCTTCCAGAACTGCTAGAAATGAGTGCAAACAAGGCTGAGGGGGCTATACCCTACTCTCTGAGATGTGTGTTCTCCTGTATTACAAACCCCTCATTATCATTCCTAGGCCACTACCTCACCCTGGACACTGGAAAAATGATGCAGAAATCACTGCTGTGTACAAGGCCATGACCCTTCCTTACTTAACCTAGGTCAGGGACCTGGGCAAATGGTCATTTGCCACTAAGTTATAAATCACTGAGCTGCAACTTGCTAGTTCTTAGCAGTGGAGTGTGGGGCAGGCATGTTTTCCCCTCCACCGCCTAGGCCTGCCTCTGCCCCCACTCCTCCCACTTCTACCTCTGTGATCCAATTAGGCACCCATCTGGCAGCCCACTGTACTCTGGCATTGGGGGTGAGGGTGGAGTGGGAGTGAGGGGGTAAGCGAGGGAAAGAAAAGGGGATGGAGCAGCAGAGTGATAGGCGGTTCTGGCCAAAATGTTCTGTCAGCAGAGCCGAGCCTTGGACTCACCCTTCTCCCAGAGGCAGGGGCTAGCTGGCGGGGTTGCTGGGTAATCATTTCCATCATCACCTGCCAGGTCACGCATGTAAGGCAGTTTAGGGGTGGCAATGAAATTGATGACGGTGTACTTGTCTTGACAGCCGAGCACTCGACCTAAGTGCGTCCAGCAGGCTGCTCCAGGGAGGGAGTGTGAACTGTCAGACTGAGGGAGATAAAGCTGTGGAACAAGGATGGTGTGACCCCAGAGACAATATGGCTTCCCTGGTTTTTCCCTGGTCTTGGAACCAATGAACATTTCAGTCCTCAGAGTATTCATGTCTGTGTGTATTCCTCGCCTCTTTTTAAAACAGACTTGAGGCTAAGTATGCAAACAATTGTGCTATGACAAAGAACGTGCCACATGCTATGAGAGTTACCCAGTGGCCACAAAGAAAGTATGTTATAGAGGGCTTTGGATTTGGGGGTTCCGGCACCTGCTAGCTCTCCCAGAGGCCTTCACTTAGCTTCCTCATTAGTCCAGTGGATTTAATTCACCTCTGCTCCACAGAGTTTTGTGAGAACTAGAGTCAATACATGCAAAGTCCCTACCACAGTGTCCCAAATAGACTAGCCCCTCAATGGATAGTAGCTACCACTACTACTAGAGTTTTAAATCAAGCTGTGAATAAAACTTTTGTGTCTCACTCAAACATACCTCCCCTGGATGTAAGTAAGCATCCGGGAATAGGCTCAGGGAACCCCATAAAGGAATCCTAATCAAACAGGATCCTGCTCTACAGGAGGCAGAGGTGAGGAGAGAGTCACCTCGAACCCCTATCTGCCTCCTTTGCCACGGTGGTAACCATCGCTGCTGCCATTAGTTGAGGCCCCTGTACTCACCACTCAGCACTTTACAGTCCCTTCCCCCTCCTGTCCTCACGGTGGTCCTACAAAGCGTGATTGGTCCCATCCTACAGGGAAGAGAATGGAGGTCCGGCAGCCTGCCTAGGCCACACCAGTGGCAGAGTTGGGATTTGGGTTCAAGTCCAACCCTGGAGCCCAAACTCTCTGCCACTTCCCTAACGTGGGTCTCTAGCTACGCTCAGCAAAATCACTCCAAAGGTGCCTCTCCACTGCTGCCCCTCCGCCTCCCTCTTCTTTCTCTCCCCTCTCCCGCTCACTCATCTCTAGAGTTGTGCTGTGTACCCTACTTTCTTCAGATCCCACATCCTTCTCACGATAGTGAAACGGGTGGGACAGGGACTTGGGAGAGTTCCTGTTTTCTGCGCATCGCCGTCCCCTAACCCCAGACGCCCACTTCCCCGGGCATCTGACACATCCCTAGAGTGCCTCCTAACACTCTACACGCCGCTTGGGAACTTTCCCAAACCTGATGCAGGGTAAGCACGCCGCGGGTGTGTGTGTGTGTGGAGGGGGGTGTATGTGCGCGTGCACGCGCGAGAAAGCTCCCAATCCAGTCCCTGCTTCGCCCCTGCAGTTGCTCAGAAACCGGCTCCCTGATGTTTCGTAGGGGAGGGCACTTCAGCCTTTGCCCCTTCCCGAGTTCTCGATTCTCCTGCCTTGCCCGCCAGCGCCCCATAGGATGTCGCTGCCTCACTTCACTCCCTGCCGTTATCCAACCATAGGCCGGGAAGGAGGCGTGATGCGGGGGGAGCCAGGTGCCTCGGTCGCCTTCCTGTGCTCCGTGCATTGTTCACCAGGTCGGTGATGGAGCGGGAAGGCGAGAGTGCAGACGAGGGTACGCCACCGCGGGGGCGAGAAGAGAGGGCAGGCAGTGCCACCTGCTGAGAGCCCCGCGGGCACCGCCACCTGCTATAAATAGGCTGCTGAGGACAGGGCGTGCGACCGCGCATCGTGCCACGGCGGCCTTAATCACGCGCAGGCCCCGCGTCTCCTGCGCACTAGGAGTGAGGCGGGCCAGGACCCTACGCTGGGATGGCACCCCAGACAACCTCCCCACGCCCTCCTCCGGGCGGGGCCGAAGCCTCAGGCGGGCGGAGGATGGACCGCCAGGAAGGGGTGAAGCGGGGAGGGCGGCCGCCGGGGACCCGCAGTGCAGCAGCTGCTGGCCGCGTGTGACTCGCCTGTCCCGGCCGCGCCGCTCGCGCGGTCACAGGGGGCAGTGGGGAGGGGGGCCCTGCGTCCCTCTCCGAGGTCCCGGGGACCGAATCGGGAGATCCCCACTCCCGCCCTCCCCTCGCCCGCCCGCGCTCGCCCAGCGCGAGAGGAGGAAACGCGAGCCGAGCGCAGACACCTCCTCCTCCTCCTCCTCCTCCTCTACCGCCTCTGCCGCCGCCGCCGTGCCTGTTGCTGCCGCCACCGCTGCGAGGTCCCTGGTATCCTCAGCTTGGTGGAGAAGAGGCAGGAGCCGGCCAAGGGCCCCCCTCCCGGCTTTCTGCGGTTGGAAGCCCGCAGCCCGGGGGCCCGATGGATGTCCCACCCTCCCAGGCCGGCCCCCAGCTGCCCCCGAGCACCTGAGCGCCCCGGCCCGACCCCCGCGCTGGGAGCGCGCCGCCCGCACAGGTAGGCGCCCTCTCCGGCTCGGTCCCAGCCACCCCGCGGGCTCCTCCCGGGCATCCCGGCCGCTCCCCGCTGCAGCGCTCCCGGGCCCGCGGAGCAGTCGGGTTCGGGCAGCTCAGGGGCGTCTCTGCTGTCTTCGCGGCCCGGGTGTGCGCGCAGAAGGGAAGCTCTCGGGGAGGAAGTGCGTTGCCACCTCTTTGATCCCCTGCGTGGATGAAAGCGAAACCTAGTTGTTGAAGACCCAGGAGCTCGGACCGGCTTCCTCCCGTGGCCCTCCCCACCCCTGCTCTCGGGTCCTCACACCTCCCGCCAAGCCCTCCTGCCAAATATCTCCACGGCTAGAGCGTTTGTGAGGTGCCCAGATTGAGGGGAGGGTGGTCAGAGTAATCCCCTGCCGCCCTGAAAAAGTTCGGGGCACTTTGCTGTAGAACTTCAGCAGCGGCACTAGTGCATGAGCCATTTCTTTCTATGGGCACATCCTGTACCCGTCGTTTCGAAACCCTGCTTCGTTGTTTCTAGCAGCTTCGTGGTTGTGGGACAACTCAGACTTCGACACACGGTGTTGTTTTCATTTTTGAAAAGGAGGTGTCGTTTTGTGTGACATCCACCTAGAGGCGGCTTCACTCGTGATTTATTTAAAATAGCTTCTTCTCTGGAAGTTGCTTAAAAAGGAAAAGAAAGGGAAAGTGATGACTGTTCCCTCCACCGAACAGTTTTCTGAGTGCCCTACATTCACGGACAAGCATGCACTTCATATGGCTCTCAATCCTCCTTTTAGGTGATTGGATGATTTCACTTATTAATATAACCAGACTTTGACAGAGCATTTCAACATGACCTGGTTTAAATGGGTCATACCCAAGAAACTCAGCTATCTCTACAAGCGCAAACTTCTAAACTTTTTGCACTGTACTTAAGCTGAACTGCAGAGGCCTTGGGGGAAAAGCTCCTTTTTTCAGGAAAGCAGAAATTCATTCTCTTCCCCAGATTCCACACGGGATTGGTTGGAGTTGAAGAAGGGCCACCCCTGGGCTTTGCTGCGTTTCTGGAGCCTGCTCTGTGGGAGGGGTTGGATGGAAGAATGAATGGGAAGCTGCCCTGGGAGGCTGGGACCCCACCATGCAGAAGTACCTTTCCTGTGTGTGACACTTCCGTTCCACCATCCCTTGGGCCAGGGACCCTGGAAGCAGGTGAGTCCCAGAGTTGAGAAGGCTTCTCTGGGTCCGGGAGGAGTTCCTTCCTGGGAACCCTGAGGACTTTCTGGAATAAGGACATTTTGCACACAAGCGCTGGTATAGAAAAGGGCTGACTGCTTTTGTGAACAGGTGTTTTACATCTGTTGGAAATGGAATGCTATCACAGTCTCAAATCTGTTTTTTTTCCCTAACAAAGTTAAAGGGAAATGACTCTTAAAAGGGCTTTCTCTCCAGCCATATCTGTAAGTAACTATTGACAAAACAAGCTACTGGATAGTGAGCACAGCCTCGAGGTAAAGGGTGCAATGTTGAGGGGCCTTTCCGAAGTAAACACAGTGCAGTGTCCTGGGACTGTTCATTGAGCGCAGGGGATATAAAAGGAGCTAAAAGTGGCTCAAAGCATAAAATCATCAAGTGACAATTAAAATAAATGCCTTTACGTGGATTTTTTCCAGCTGCTGGCAAGCCAGTGAAATAGGAGGGAAGCTCAGTGATGTTGTACATTATTCTGGAAGAGGACTTTGCCATAGTCTGCCTTTATCCTCCCCACAGAGCACTCTGGGGATTTCCCCTTCACTGTGGGCACATTCCTGGTGGGGTGCAGAAGCCCAGCTTCTGAAGAAGCCCAGCTTGCCCCCTTGCCCTCATTACCCAGCTGTTGACAATCTCTCTCTCCCACTTCCCTAGAGAGCAGGCTTCCCCAGAAGGGCTGCAGTGGCAATCCACGGTGCCCCTGTGGGGACCCTGGTGTGGGTGGTCCATTCCTTTCATGCCTATATCTTCTAGCATCTTCTAGGATGTGCCACTGCAAAGCAGAGAGGAGTGCTACACTCAGCAACACGGTGCTTTCCTGCTCCTCATTCTCACCAACACCTCCAATTATTCCAGGGCCAGGAGACTGGCTGCCTGCTTGAGAGGATTTGGTCTTTGAATACGCTTTTAATTTTATGTCACAACCTGACAGCTCCCTCAAACACCTTTTCCCCCCTTCACACCTTTCTCTGAAGGTCCCCAGTTTCTGCTCTTCAGGTTCCCCAGATGAGCTAAAATGTGTATCAGCTCATTTGGGGCCTTATGTCTGTGTGTTGGGGGGGAGCTTTTTCCTGCCTTTTCCTTGCCCTTTTCCCTGCCTCCTCAAGTTTAATGGCTACGTTACTGCCAATATGTGATACGTTTCTCAGCCCTTTTCTTGATCATTAAAAGCTGGAGAAGCAGACTCTGTTCATTTAAAAATGACTGCGAGTCCGCTGAGCAGGCAAGGAATGTTGGCGGTGGCCAAGGATTGTCTTACAATACCCTTTAGTGACCTTTATCTTCTCCTCTTCCTTTCCAACCTCATGGTCTGATAGAAATATTTTTAAACTAGATTCTTCGCAAAAGACAGGAATGTTTCCATGTTTCAAGGTTTTGACATTTTCAAGTCATTGGATGTATTCTTAGATTTAAGGACAGTGTGTCCCTTTTCGGGTTTCGAATATTTAGAAAAAGATTCATCATATGTGGGCCACATATATGAAACAATCTCGTCTCTTAGTTTTCAGGGGAGCTGTGCAGAATGCAGGAGTATGTTTTAGCACCTGCACAGAGGCATTTAATTTTGAGTGTGCCTGTTTCCGTTGTGACAAGGAGCAGCTATTTTTCTCTTAAAATGGAATGTGTGTATTTAACAATACATTATTTATGACCAGTGACTCTGCACTTCCAAAGTAGGTAAGCACTTATGGGTTGACTGTCGAACTTAATTTTATCTCTGTGAAGTTCTTAGAACAGTGCCTGATACATAGTGAGCTCTCAAATATTACTTTATTATTTATTTGTGTACTTATACTTTTAGAGTATGACTTTGACATTTGATTTGGATTACAGAGACCTGGAAAAATTTAGGTAGACAAATAACCCGACTAATCCACTAGAAAGACATTTTAGAGTTATTCCCTCTAGAGATAGTCTCTATCTCAAAGAGTAGAAATGTGGGCATAGGTCTAGATTCACGTCTAGGCTTCACTGTTTGCTAGCCAGGAGACCCTTAGGTAAAATAAGGGTGCTAAAACATACTTCTCAGAGTTGTAAGAGTATAGAAGCTCTTATATGTAATGTCCAAGAAGAGGCAGGAATTTCAACAGGAATTTCTCTAGCAAAGCAGTTAAGAGCAAGAATAAATGCTGCGGAAGGACCTGGGTTTAAAACCTGGTTGTGCTACTTGTTACTAGTATGACCTTGAGCAAGTAACTTCAATTCTCTGTGCAGCAACTTCCTGCTTGTTTCCCATCTTTAAATTGGAGCTGATAATGGTAATAGTTCATATGAGTCCTTATTCCAATATGATAATAGTCCTCCTTATTGTGCAAGGCGGTTGTGAGAGCTAAGTCGGTTAACAGACACAAAAGTGCTAAAATGTATTAACAATTATTACTAATAGACAAATGGATAAAGATGAGGTACGTATATACAATGGAATATTACTCAGCCATAAAAAATGAAATCTTACCATTTGTGACAGCATGGGTAGACCTAGAAGGCATTACGCTAAGTGAAACAGAGAGAGAGACCAATACCATATGACTTCACATACATGTGGAATCTAAAAAACGAACAAACAAACAAAACAGAAACAAACTCACTGATACAGAGAACATTTTGACGGTGGCCAGATGAGAGGGGGTGGGGGAATGATGAAGAAGGTGAAGGCATTAAAACTACAAGTTGGTAGTTGTAAAATAGTCGTGGGAATGTAAAGTACAGCATAGGGAATATAGTCAATAATATTGTGATAACTTATTGGGATGCTCACTTCATAAGTTATATAAATGCCTAATCACATGTACACCTGAAGCTTGTATAATATTGTATGTCAACTATAACTGAAAAATAGTTATGAAATACTAATATATAATAATATATAATATTTATATATTATTTATATAATAGTATATATTTAGTACTTAATATTTACTATATAGTATATAGTATTTATAATACATGATATTATATAGTATACTATGTACTATATAGTATTTATGATATATTTAATGTTATATATTACATAGTATTTAGTATTATATAGTAATATATATTACTATTACTCTTAGGAGAGTAACTTAAAGCAGCTATGCTAGGAGGGAGGACTAAACATAACCCCTGGAAGCCACTGGGCCCCCCACCCACCACCCCTTTGTCCTATGCAGTACAGTAGAAGCGTTTACGAGAAGTGACCGTGTAAGGGCTAGCCTTAAACTGGCTCTGATTTACATGGGGAGGAAATCAGAACATCATTACTTTACGTGTCAAATTAGAGAGGTGCGTGCTGGTGCGGGAGCATCCTTGATGGTGACGGTTAGACGCTCTGGCTCCAGGAGCTCTGTGTGATGGTGATGAGTGCTTCAAAGGGACCTGTGAGTGATCCCTGGGTGAGCAGCACACTGCTCTGATTGGGTGGCATTCTGTGCAAAAACGAACAAATAATTTAGCCAATTTGGTGGTTTTACCGCATGATGAGATTAGAGTATTCAGGTGGCAGAATAATTCTCTTCAGCTGCATGCCCACTCTGGGTTAAAGAACAGAAAAATTAACCATTGATATGGCATCAGGGGTGGAGGGGTGTGGCCACCTGGAGCCTCCTGCCCTTCCTTGAGGTCCCCAATAGCTAATCAGTGTGGGCTGTTTCCTAACCTGGCCTGGAGCTAGAAGCTTCCAACACGCCTCCTTTTCTCCTTCTTTCTTTTCTTCCTCCCACCAGTTCTGAGAAGGTGAAGGCGGAACCTGCAGAGGCTGCAGTGTCATTAGCCCCTGGAAAGTCCCCCTCCTACTCCCTGTGGTTTGCTGGCAGGGAGTGAGGGGGCTGGGAAGAGAGGGGGTTCCCGATGGCCGCCCCCTCCTAAGGCCCACTGCCGGCCATCATTGCTCCTCTTACTTACCGAGCAGTCAACGCCCTCCTTTCTTCAGGTCCCTCCCCCACATTTATATTCTTGACAGGAAGATGAGAGCAGCTTTCTGTCCCCACACAATGGCGGGGACATTTGGTATCATACATTATGAAAATTAGATTCACCAGATTTTAGAGCTAGAAGAAAACTTGGGGATGATCCTGTTCCATTCCCATACGAGTAAGCTTGAAATTTGGAGAAGTTAAGTAACTTGCTTTCGTGACCGCACACTTGCAAGTGTTTTCAGGAGGAAACTGAGGTTCTCTGCAGCACTTGGATGGGAGTCAGGGACTTGGATTGTCCTAATTCTGTCACCAAAATTGGACAAACCACTTAACTTCTCCAGAACCCAGTTTCCTCATTTCAAATATAAGGGAAATTTCTACATGGCTTTAAAGGACGTTTTCTAGCTTTAAAATATTATGATCCTAAGTGCAGCCTTCTAGGAATATTTTTAGAGGCATTCACTGAAAAGATGATTGAAGCTGTTTTAGATCCCACCGTGTTTCTGGACTGTGGTAGGTAGGAGTTGTTTAGATGCAGACGGTCTCTGTAAGTGACTGCGCTGCACACACAAGAACATAACCGAAGCTCGCGGGAATAGCAGACCACAGTGCGTCTCACCGAGGGGACGAGGCACAGGGGGCCTCTTGGAATAGGTCATTCAACCTGGGGCTTGAAGGTAAAGGTTGTGTGCGAATAATGCGGATTGAGATGGCTTAAAAATAATCTAATCATTTGTTAGTATTATTTGAATGGTTCATCTGTTCAATGGAATGTTTTATTGAAAGGTAATGCAGTTACCTAGTCTGTTATTATGAATCTTATATCAGCAGAATCTGAATTACTTATCAATAATTGTGGCTATGTCTGAGATAGAACTTACTGTTTGGTAGTTCTTAAATAGTATTATGGTCCAACCTACTTTTTACAGAGATACTAAAAGTGAAAACTTTAGTTTCGTCAATGAAACGGCAGAGCTTATTTGATGACTAATTACTTACCAAATTATTGAAATGACTAAATTGTGTATTTTTGGCATTATGTATATATTCCCTTATAAGAAAACTAAAAGTAATTCTGTGATATTGTTTTGCCATCATATTAATAATGGTTTCACCTACAATGTGTGGCCCAACACAAAATCGTAAATTTACTTAAAACCTTTTTTTTTTTTTTTTTTTTGCTCATCATTTTTCACTGGTGTTTGTTTACTTAATGTGTAGCCCAAGAAAACTCTTCTTCTTCCAGTGTGGCCCAAAAGGTTGGACACCCCTGAATTCTACACTGATTGAGAGATCTCGTGTCTACCCTTTGTCATAATTCTAGTACTTCTTTAAACATGTCTTAGGATTAGCAGCTGTCAGCGGTTAAATCTGAAACAGATTCAGTTACAGGGGTGGAAGTTAACCCAGACATTTAATGCCATTTTCACCTGTAGGTGAGAGGAGGGAAAACAGCGAGACCATTATTTATGGGGTTATGTGAACCTCAAGTCTGTTCTCATCAGCAAGAAAAGCTGTACTTCAGAGGAAAAGAGACAGGCAATGCGCTTGCATGAAATGTGTTGGAGCGCTAAATAAAGTAGGGGTTCATCTGAACTTTTGAACATTTAAAAGAAAAAAATGAGCTTTAAGCTATGTTCAAATTATACGATAAAATTCACTCAGCATATATGCATATATATCATATAGGAAAACAAGAGTCAAAAGAAGAGACTTCTGTTTCAGAAAAGGTTTAGAATTTCAATACTGGTGTTAGAAATCCCAAACCTTCCGGGTGTAAGAAGCTGACAGTCGTGTTGATGGACACCTCTTCAGATCCTAATGTAAATGTGATGATCGGGTGCAGAGCACAGAGGCCTGGTGGCAGATGCCCTAGCCCACCTTGGGAGAAGGAGGTTGGAGTTGCTTGGCCTGCATGTGACATGTGTGTTGGAGTTACTTCGAGGACAAGAGTGGGAATCAGTGGGAGGTGATCCTGCCTGGGTCTCTCGTGTTTCCACACGTCTTGTGAGCTGAGGCACTAACTACCTTTATTTTGAACTTTCTTTTTGTCAAACTAGCAAATAGCCACGGAAGCCAGAAATAGTGTCTCCCTCTGGAGCAAAGGGCAGATCAGCTTACTCCCCATTATAAAATGTTTGGGCTCCCGAAGCTCAGGTGTCTGTCCTGTAACTCAGTGTGGACACAGCTTTCACCTGGCCTGGGGGAGTCGGGGGTCAGGAAAGGGACGCAAATGCTGCCTCTCTGGCAGCTGTTGTTGCTCTGAGTCATACCCTGTCCTCTGTCTGCCCCCCAGGTACCTCGTGTCTCCCTCCAGTAGGCTAACTGTGGCAGGCTAACTGGGTAAAATCTCAGAGCCTTTACAGCAGGGGTGTCAAACTCATCTTCACTGGGGGCCACATCAGCCTCGTGGTTGCCCTCAAAGGGCCGAATGTAACTTTAGGACTGTGTAAATGTAACTACTGCTTATCCGTTAAGTGAGAGCTCAGCGCTGCTGCCGGGTAGAAACAACCAGCCAGGCAGGATAAAACAAGGTGGAGGGGCGGATTCGGCCTGCGGGCCTTGTGTTTGCCACCTGTGCTTTACAGTTTGTGACCGGGGTTCCTGGGAGAGAGGAACAGGATGGTCTATGGCACAGAAACCTGCCCGGTCACACCTCACATGGGAAACCCTCACTGGGTGCATGAGGGCACGCATCTGAGGAGAGCACAGAGTTGGACCAGATTCCAGAGAGACCTTACACACCATGTCAAAGACTTTAGATTTTATGTGAGTCAGTTATTAAGGAATTTTTAGCGGAGGAGTAATGATCAATTTTGCGTGTCTGTTAAATTACTCTAGGACATATGTGAAGGACGGATTGAAGGTTGGGACATCTTTTTCTCCAGGTGAGAAAAGATAAGATATGCTAAGATGTAAAGTCAGTTCAGAAGTGGTGGTAGGATGAAGGAGGAATCTGAATAATTCATTGTAGTTTATTCAGGCTGCATTACGGCATACAGTAGACTGAGCGGTTTATAAACAACAGAAGATGGCTGGGAAGTTCAAGATCAAGGCGCTGGCAGATCCGATATCTGGTGACGGCTCACTTCCTCATTCACAGACTGTGTGGTTAGTTCTGTGTCCTCAGGTGGTGGGAGGGGCAAGGGAGCTGCCTGGGCCTCTTGCAGAAGGGCACTAATTCCATCCATGAGGGTTCTGCCCTCAGGACCTAATCACCCTGAAAGGCCTCCTATTATCATCGCATTGGAAATTAGGATTTCAGCATATGAATTTGGGGAGAGGAAACACAGACCTCTAGTCTATAGCAATGACTCCTTGGCTGGTGGCTTAGCCAGTACAATAAATCTTGTTGCTGCTCACGGAGATACAGCTTATAGGTAGGAAGAGAAGTTTTGGGAAGGGGAAAGGGGAGAAGTGAGACTGAGTTAGTTTTAAAATAACTACATGAAGACTGGGGTGCCTACAGGCAATCCAGACAGAAATCTTTCAAGGCTTGTGCTGATCTGGAATTCTTTGAGTTCGACAGGAGACGGACACTTGAGAACGTCAGTGTGTATGTGGTAGACGCGTTCCTGGGCAGCACTCAGGAGCACGGGTTGAAAGTGAGGTGTAGACACTCAAGTCGCCTGTGACAACGGACTCAAGCTCCCTAGGCCTCAGTTTCCTAGGTCATAAAAACGGCAATAATCGTAGTCTCTAACTGGTCCTAAGGTTAGAGATGAAGATTGTTAGGAAGGTGAAATGAGGTAACACATGCAGAGTGCCTGGTACTTGGTTAAAGTAAACTCACAGCAGCAGCAGCAGAATTGGAATGTGGTTGTTGACACCAAGAGCTTAGGTGAGATCTTCCAAAGAAAGCATGTGGAATGAGGGGAGCAGGGAAAGAAAGCCCTCGAGGAGCCTGGAAAGAAGTAACCCAGAGAGGTGAGATGGGAACCAGAGGTTTGAAGCAGGAAGGAGAATGGTCAACATTGAGAAATTCACCAGAAAGGGCAAGACAGTTGAGAACTCAAAAGCCCCTTTTGGGTGTCACAACCAGGGGATGTGGGTGATCTGAACGGGAGCCATTTCAGAAGCTCCTGGGTGCTTCTAGTCCGAGTCCAGATTGTGGACGGACAGTCGGCAGTGGAGACAGTGGAGACTTTATCTTGAAGAAGTTTGTGTAGAAAAGGAAGAGTTGTGGCTGGAGGAGGTTTGGAGTCTTTGGGAAATACCTTTAGTTTTAGGTTAGGAGAGTCTTCATTCGCTCCTTTAAAACATTTACTGGAGCCTGTTCTGAGGCAGGCACTGTGCCAGGCACCAGGGATGCAATGGTGAATCAGGTGGGTGTGGCCCCGCTCTGTGTCCTCAGCATGTGCATACCTGCTGAGGAAATACATAAAAGAATGAATATGAAGGGAGCAAGTGAGCTGAGAATAGGGCTCGAGGTGCTGCAGGCAGCTCAGCTCTGAACAGAAGGGTTTTGCCATCAGTGCAACAAGAAGGTGTTAGGATCCATTGAACATGGTTGTTGAAGGTGAGACATACAGAGGGGAAGGCAGTTGAGAGACTTTGGGTCTAGTAGAAGCAACATCCTCTAGCAAGGTGTTGGGATGATGGCGTACGTGAATGAAGCAAACAGTATTTATGACAGTGTTTGGAACAAAATAGGCACCGAGTACCTGTTAAGGGAATTTGAATTTGTGATTCAGAATCTCCGAACTATGTCAGGGAGAGGATTTTAAAAGTTAAGTGGTATCATAAGCAATAGATAAGGTGTTAAAACTGGTCTAGTTCAGTAGGCTATGATGATGGATAGCTGATATTTTTTCTGTGAGATTATTGGGGTTTTTTTGGGGGGGAGGGTGGAATTACCTGTACTGAATTTGATTATCTTAAACTCCTTGAAACATAGGTGAAATAATATAACAGTGTTTCAAGCTGGGTGAGTAGTGTTACATTGTTTTCTATAGAGCTTGCCTTTGTGGGCCCTGTGAAACTTAAGTTTAACATGAGTTTCCCCGTGGGATCTTTGTAACCCATTTGTAAGTGTGACGTTTATGGCATATTCAGGTTTTATATGAAATTCAATTTCAAGAAAGCTCTTTCTCAGCTTATTCGAGCAAATCTCCATTTCTTCCTATGTTTGGGTTTCAGACTTTTTTAAATTGAATGTATTGGGGCAACATTGGTTAATAAAATTATATAGGTTTCAGGTATATAATGGTACGATACATCAACTGTACATTGTATTGCATGTTTACTACTCTAGGTTGGATTTCAGACTTTTAAGTTCTCCTGAACTAATAACCCTTTGAAAGTAGCTCTTGCTGTGAGTTCATCAAATTCTGATGCCTCTGTGTTTCTTCCCCAGGATTCTGCCCCAGAAGCACGTAACACAGATTGTGTGGTCTAAAAGAGAAGAGTGGCAACATTTTGCTGAGTTTCCAGACCTTTCCCGCGATGGAACCCATAACGTTCACAGCGAGGAGACACCCGCCGCCTGCCGAGGTCTGGGTGGACTTCGGGCTCCAGCTGGTGGGCTCCGTGCCGGTGCACCCTCTGACCACCATGCCCATGCTGCCGTGGGTCGTGGCCGAGGTGCGGCGGCGCAGCGCACAGGCCTCCAACAGGGAGCCTGCTACCAAGCAGGTCCGGCTCTGCGTCTCGCCCTCTGGACTGAGATGTGAGCCCGAGCCGGGGAGAGCTCAGCAGTGGGACCCCCTGATCTGTTCCAGCGTCTTCGAGTGTAAGCCTCAGCACGTGCACAAGCTGATCCACAATAGTCATGACCCGAGTTACTTCGCGTGTCTGATCAAGGACGGTGCCGCCAGTCGGCGGAGTCTCTGCTACGTGTTCAAAGCTGATGACCAAACAAAAGTGAGTGGAGGAGGGGTCAGAACTATTGAGGTGTGGCTGGATGGTTTGTATTGCACAGGGGCCCAGACGTTTATTTTACGTACGCTGGCGTGAACAAGAGGCGGTGCTGCGGTTATGTGCCGATTATTTCGCTGGGCTTTTGGTTTATGGGGATGGGGTCTCTATAGTCTTAAAGAACACTTGATAACAGGTATTAGAAATGATAAGTGTATGAAGTCAAAATTCGAAAGATAAATCTGTCTAAATGTATAAATAAGAGCTGAACTTTTAGGATTTAGATCATGTGAGGAGTGTGTTCTAAAGCGCTGCTTCTCAGACAGAAGTGTGCCCACGAATCACCTGGCGAGCCTGTTAAAATGCAAGTCTGCTCCAGTGGGGCTGGGGTGGAGCTTAGGACTCCGCATTTCTAACGACCTGCCAGGGGATGCTGGTGCTGGCCCCTCTGCAGAGTGCACTTGGAGTAGCCAAGTTATAGGTCAGTGAACTCCCCATTTTTGATGCTGTTACTAAAAATATACTTATTCATGAACTGTGTAAGAATGCAATTAGCCAGTTGTCCAAGGCAGGATATTCACTTAGGCAAGGACTGTATTCACAAGAGCAGTGGATAGGAATCTAAGTTTGATACTGCAGGGTGGTTTGTTGTTGTTGTTGTTGTGTGTGTGTGTGTGTGTGTGTGCTTTGCCAACTGCATGCCAGATCTGATTAGCTTGTTATCGCTATGTCTCATGATGTGGCTGAGAAAAATACTATATGAGAAATACATGTCATCATATGTTTCTCATATAAAAATGACATCGGCTCTATTATTTTCCTGTTCATTTGTGCTTGCATTGTTGTTGGCTTTTCTCTTTTTTTTGCAGTTCTGTGTAAGACTCATTTAAAGCCCACTCTGGGATGGTTAGTTCAGATACAATTGAAACTATAAGCCCGACCCCCACTTTCTCAGTTGGGCCCATGTAACCTACGATTTGGCACAGACTACGGAGAGCAAACAGGTGAGGGCGCCACTGCTCACCGGGTGCACCGAGGGATGCCCAGGCTAGGCCCCTTGTGCGGCTGTCTGCCTGTAAAATCTTGAGGATGCCGCTGTCCATCCACGTGGTAAATGTCAGTAAAGAGACTCGCTAATGTTTCTTCCTCCATCCCACTGGGTGTTTTACATACTTTCCAGGGTGCACCAAACTTATTTGTAAATTAATCTTCTTGGAGACCAAGTAGGTTTGCGGAAGTTTACTTTTGTTCACTCCTTGGTTCTTTTACTCATTCATTCAACGACTGCTGCTCCAGGTACCGTGCAGGAAGATATTAGCACAGGCTAAGCGTCAGCAGGTAAATACCATGTGGTCATGGTATGATGGGGAAGGCAGAGAATGGAACTTAACACCCCAGAGTATAAGGAAGTCTTTTTAAAATAGAGGCTAATCTGGGGCTTAAAGCCACTATCTTCCCCACAGAAGTAGATATCTTTTTATCATACATCATTTAAGGTTAATGTCCGTGCATCTCAGATAGACAGGGTGGCATCCTGGTTTAGCGGTTCAGAGGCACTAACTTCCTGGATTCCAGTTTTCCACCAAAGAGTCAATGAATCAGGAGGCTTTGGCTAGAAATAAACGATAAAAATTTTTTCAAGGGTCTTAGAGCTTGTGAACCAGAAACACTACTAGGCAATACCTACCTACAGTGTTCTGAAGAAGAAAGAAAAGCTAGGGTTTCTTACAACAGAAAGTGTATTCTGGAGAAGAACCAGTGCTGCATTCTTAGCCTCTGGATTGGTCTGAGAAGGTAATCCTTGAGATCGGGGTCCCCAACATCTGGGCCATGGACCAGGACCGGTCCGGGCCTGTTAGGAACTGGGCCATACCACAGGAGGTGAGCTTGAATGTAATGCTCTTGGATCATCCCAAAGCCTTCCCCCACCCCAGTCCGTGGAAAAATCGTTTTCCCTGAAACCAGTCCCTGGTGCCCAAACTGTTGGGGACCGCTGCTCTAGATGATTGGTGGTCTAAATACCGGATGCCAGGTGGTGTGGCTACATGAACATTCTTTTCTTGGTACCTTCAGGGGGTAATCAAAAGCTTATCTGGAGGTTTGTATATCCAGGCATTGACAGACACAGGGCTGAAAAGTTAAAGTTTTAGTTCCTAGGCTAGTTAAAACAAGGATAGTAAGTTAGCAGCTTTACTGTAGTGACTCCATTTTGTCACTCTATTCTTCGGTCTCATCTGCCACGCATAAACTGTGTGGCCGCAGGCCACACTGAGCCTGCACCTTCGTCTGTGAAATGGGGGTAATTATTGTCTCTCTCTCTCACTGAGTTGCTGGGAGGACCAAGTGAGTAGACTAGGACCTGAAACTGACTAAGCATTTATGCCTATAAAAAAAAATTTCATCCAAGAAAGTTTTACTGGAAGCCAATTATATGTTAATTTAATTTCATCTTCAGTTAAAAAAAAATAGAGTTCAAGGTGAGTGTCTTCAGCTTTCAAGATGAGATCCTGGTCATCTTTTAAAAATTAAGCAACATTTTATAAACTAGGCACTTAGAAAACTGCATAAATAAACTTAATGGTTTCTATTATTTGGGCAAATTCCAGAATGAAAATTAGAGGAATTAAACAGCTTGTACTCCAGGCCAACTCTGTATAAGCACTGAGTTTCCTTAGGGAGTTTTTGTACAGAATAGTTGTTCAGCACTTTGCACTTTTGACTTTTTCCCAAAATCTTTTACAGCCATCTGAGAGTAGGCTTCTGGCCAGTCATTCAGATACCAGACAGGAAGAAGAGATTTATAACTACATTTTGTAATTGGGGCTTCCAGTCTTGCCAAAAGTAGAGAATTGGCCTTACTCTATATTCTAAAAAGCATGGTAGAAATATGAATTAGTTCTTAAGTTATTTTTGGCTTGCATACAAATTTTGCAAATACAAATTGTCGGTACTCCGAGTAATAAATTGCTGTCATCCTGCTCATTTTATAAAAGAGCTATTTGTAACATAGGAGCTTCAGTCAGTGAGTCAGCTGTTGTTGAAGTGGAATGCTGCACCACACTGGCCCTGGTTCTAACTGGCGGGATGTCTTTCATGTTCTGGGACAGCCCTGGCACTGGATCTCATAGCAGAGGATCGTCTGCTGTCGGGGCACGGTAACCTGTGCCATCGTTTCTCCTGACTCTTTGTGACGTTTGCTCAGTAAAATAATTCTTGAGATCCTAAAGACCTCTTCCAAATAGATGAGACCAGTATCAACTGTGTTTGTCAGAGGAGAGATCTGCATTCACTGCCAGGAGCATAAATACAAAACTACTGTTTGAGAGGAAACCCATTGATCAGAATAGAAATGCATTTACTGAGGAATGTCTAGGGACAAGAGGGGGAGTGTGATGAGTCTTCCATCCTTAGGGCTTTTAAGGGTCGCAGGGGAGGATCTCAATAGACTATTCATCAGCTTTTCAGGTGTGTTTTCTTAGGGCCAAGGTCTCCACTGATTGGTCAGGGCCAGGACAGGGCTCATTAGTCCGTGAGGCTGGTCCTGAGGTCAGCCATGGCATTGCTTGTTCGGTTGGGCTGCTTTTCTGGGCCTGGAGCTGAAACACAACTGAGGCCTAGATGTCATCCCTAAGGACTGATGCTTAAGGAAATGGTTGTACAAGGGCTGCATGGGGGTCACATGAGGCCACTCCTTGACCCCCTTGTTCCTTCTCCAAGGGCATCTACCCATGACTAGCGACAGGCCAGGGGAGGGAGGGTCAGGGGAGGGTCCAAACCATACGATCAGTGATATGAAAAGTCAGGGGGTCCAAACTGCATGAAGGGAAGGAAAGGTCACCCTGGGGGTGAGGTCCTTGTTTTCCCAGTTTTGCCCATTGCTAGGTACCCTGGGCTTTCCACCCTGATGACCTTCTGTACCTGTCCCATTGTCCTTGTGTTCTTCCACAGGGTTCTTCCACAGAGCCACACATAGGAGGATATGAGCAATTGCCGTGAGGTTTATTGGAGCCGAAACAAAATACTGCCCCCAGGTGCCCGATGTCTTATCCGCAACCAGATAGCTCAGCTCCATCTTGCTGCAGGAAAAGTCCAGCATCTGGGGCTTCAGGTCCACACTGGTCCTCACCAAGTCCAGGAGGACCAGGGCCTGGAGATGCTGTGCCATTTCCCAGGCATCCAAAGTGCCAGTAGTATAGCTTTCTCTCCCTCATCCAGCTAGCTTAGTGTCTGTTCCTGCCCTGCGCAGTGATTGGTCCTGCACTTGGGCCCCTGTGGCTGCCATACCCAGGCCTGTGCAGCTGCTACAGAGAGAGAATGCACAAACGAACAAACAAACCTTGGGCCTTGTAAAGCTTTGATTACATCTGGTTGGGTTTGGGAAAGGATAAGCGCGCTTTCAAACTAACCAGTCTCTTTCCTGGCTCTCACAGGCTGGCCCTCTCCTTGTGCCGTCTTGGCTTCTATTGTGCCTGTGCCCAGCAAAGGAATTCCCCTGCTCTTTTATCCCTCCTACTGTACCCTCTCCCCATGGTAACTGTGAGGATGCAGCTGCCCCCTGGGGAGCCCATGAATGCTACAACTTCCTCGTAAATCAAGCTTAATGTCTGATTCAGCTCCCTAGTTCGTTATGCTTAATGTCTGAATCTAGTCCCTTCCTTTGTTAATAAGTGACTACCTACCTGCACTAACACTTGCTCTGCTCTGTCTGTTTAACTGCCTACCACAGTTTTGCTTCTGGGGACACATTTCTTTAATGTATAGATTAATAGACAACTACTGGATTCTCAGCTGCTTCTACCGTCTTTGTGACGTGTTGGTTTGGTTGAGTATATGAAAACAGTTTGGCATCACACAGATAGGTAGTAGGAAAATGGGAAAATATTTTATAGCCTTTTTTAGAAAATTTTTCTTTAACACTGTACCAAAACTCAACAAGTGGTAGTTTCTTAAAGGTTAGTTACAATATGAATTCTGAAATCATATCAAAGTGTTACCGGAGGAAATAGGTTTTTTAGCAGAAGTAGTCTTTGTAGTTTGTTATAGTAAAACTCATCGGTCCATCCTGCATTTCAATGAATCTTCTAAGCATGTGAAGGAAACTAAAGTTTTGTCATCCTGAAGCTGCCTTTTTAGGATATTTGTTCTAAGCTATTTATTAAGAAACAAGACTCAGAAAGAATATTTGACCCTCCCCCCACTTTCCTGCCCAAGAGATTCAGACAGAAAATCCTGCTTCAGGAAGGAGAGTTTAGGATGTCACCTTAGCCTGATTTGAATTAAGTAGGGTAAGTAAGAGGGCTTCAGGCAGGAGCCTGTTAGCCAGATCCCCCTGTGTCCCGCAGTTTCTGAATAGCCTGGCAAGGATTTTCATATATATTTTACGCTTCCCCAACTACCTGTAAATGTCAGGATTTTCATATATGTTTCACTCTTCCCCAACTGCCTGTAAATCATCTGTTGTCACTTCTGATATCTAACACCCCACCCCCTTCCTCCTTTGTCCAAAAATGTCTTATATATCTGGTGGTGCCTCACTGTCTTTGGAATTCTCATGCTTCTGTGAATTCCCCACCTGCAAGTATTAAACACTACTTTTTCCTCTGAATCTGTCTTTGTTAATTTGATTATTAGCCCATTTGGAAGAATTCAGAAGGTGGAAAGAAAAATGTTAATTTTTTTAGCCCTCACCTATCATGAATTGATTATTGGAACATATTGGTTCACTAAATTATGCAGACCTCACTCTGAGAACTGCTGTGTTAGGGAAACACTATCTTTTCTATTCCACTCTTGAGTTGTATATTAGTCCATTAAATCCTCAGATTTACTGGACCATAGATTACATTTTCTCATAAAATCCAAGAACGTCCCTCAGAACACGTGGGAACACAGGGTGTAAAGTTCTGGACTGAAGCGTAGTTTTGAGTTTAGGCTCATGGCAGGAAGTGACGGCATCTCCTCTGGAAAACCCATGGTTGCGTGGCTCACCCAGACTAGGTCTTCACCCCACTACATCACACAGAAACCAGGAGTTCCGTCTGGGCCCAGCCCCAGAAAAAACGTAAAGTCTAAGACAATTATCTCAAGATTCCTTATCCAGTTTTCCAGCTTTGTCTAGTCTATGAAAATCTGAACTTGGAAGAACATCAGATGTGCCACCACTTTAGATCACTCCTGGTATCACATTTTAATTCTTTTCTTCATCTAAGGAGGAAAACGTTCTGCTTCCTTTAAAGAGACCTGACTGCACGAAGCTGCAGGGAGCAGAAGCATCAGGGCTGGGGCTTCTGACGTTGTGTGCATTGCTGTTTAATGTCAGTAAAAAGAATGGTTTTCCAGTGGGGAGTGGCTGGGATTACTGAGACGTAATACCTGGAGGGGAAGTGTGGGCTGGTGTGCGGGTGAGGGGAGGGAACAGTGCGTGGTGTGGGTCAGAGATGGAGTCCATGGGGTCCATAGTTTTGCTGTAAGTGCACACTGCTTTTTAAATGACTTTCCTTTTCACACCTGAAATAGCTCCTGGCTTTTCACACATTGTTCTGACTTTATTCAGATTCTGATTTTCTGGATTTGGCATCCAGTCTGGGCACAGCGTGGGTGTCTCATAACCGGGATGCGACACATGTCATTAATGCAGGAGTGCTCAGGGGCTTCCCCTTCTCCATCCTGCCTTAGAGGTTCTGGTACCTGCTAAAATCTTGCTAGCTTATTCCCCTCTCCTCTACAGAGGATGTGTTCTTTCTTGCTGGGAGAGAAGCTAACCTGATCTCTACAGTAGAGCTAAAACCTTAGGGATGAGGAGGGGAGGGGGAAGTATGGGAAGGGAGGCTAGGGTGGGCTGGAGGAGCTGTGGTAACGGCACGGGAAGTAGAAATCTACTTGAAGAATAAAGGATTTTAGTAAATGTTGCAGAGGAAGAGGTATTCGAGAAAACATCAACATCCTTTGAGTGAATGGGTTTCTTTTTGTACTATTTTTGGCAATTAAGCTGCATTTCTTGAAGGTGCCATATATCTGAGAGTAACCTGGTGGGTTTCCCTACTGCTATTTTCAAGACTACTTAACTATTTGTAGACTTAAGAGCAATAAGTGTTTCCTTTACCAATTTCTAGTGTAGAGCCAGTGTATTCTTGCATGAGGTCCTGTAAGTATTTCCCAGTAACTGCACGGCTTCTCTGGATTTGATTATGTTGTGTATGAAACAAAAAGGTAGCCTAAAGTTATTTTCCTGTGATTAGCAAAATACTTCGGTCTCCTATATTAAAAGCCAGAGTTGCCTTGGTTGAGTGTTATGATTTAATTTAACATTTTTTTGGAATTTATTTTTAGATTGTAGCTTTGTTTCAGTTGCATTTTACCCATTACTAATTTGTCTTAATAATTCTCCATCTGCTTGGAGTTTTAAGTTAGTGATTTAAAATATGCTCCACTTATTTTAGGGTTTTCAATAGAGTCTGGCTTCAGTTGGGTCTCTTGCTCAGCTGTTATATTTGCCAGCTCATTACTTTCCTTTCCTTTCCTTCCTCCCTCCCTATTTCCCTCCCTCCCTCCCTTTCAAGGATTTTATTTATCCACTTTTAGAGGGAGGGGAAGGGAGGGAGAAAGAAAGGGAGAGAAACATCCACTGGTTGCCTCTCACAAGTCCCCAACTTGGGACCTGGCTCATAACCCAGGCATGTGCCCTGACCGGGAACTGAACCAGCGACCTTTCCTACCAAGCCACACCAGCCAGGGCTCATTACTTTCTTCCTTTGCTGAAGTGAAGATCAAAATTATAACACTGAGTAGGGTGTTGTGTTCCTGAGGATGATGATTCTGAAGAACATAGTATTATTTTAGATATTTTGATCTATTACCCTTTCTGTATTTGGTCATAATTTCTAACTATCAGACATTGTTATTATTATTGTTCGGTGCTCAGGCAATGGTTGGAGAAGGTTTGCTGTGTTGGTTTTAGAGGACTTTTAAATCTGTGTTAAATTCCCACTGGGCACCTTCAACCCCATTCTTGTTTATTATGTTTTGTCTGGGTTCCCACCAGCAGTGGTGACTTGGTGTGCGGGTGCACAGAACAGTGGATTCGCACCAGCTAATCATCACTTGACCGTGTATCACGCTAAACAGAAGTCGGTTGCCGGCTGCAGGGGTTGGCAGGCACTCCTTTTTGTCTATAAAAAGAATGTCCCGGCCTGCATGAACTCTGAAGTATTTGCTGGAAGGTTCACGACACTGGGTGGATTACATAATTTACTGTTGACTTTGAAAAATGAGTCTGAGGGCTTCGGGAGCATCCACCTTACAGTAGATGCTTAGGAAAAAAAATTTAAACTCTATTTCTTTAATACCTATCATGTTAAATAGCTTTATGTTTTTTTACCAAATGCTTTGAGTTTGATAATTATATTTTAATATGAGTCTGATCCTAAGAATAGACTTTACAAGTATCTGGAAACTAGAGTTGACTTGTATGTTAAAAGGATTTATTTGTAGCCTAGACCTTGCCATGGCGGCTGGTCTGAATTGAGATGGGCTGTAAATGTCACAACAGTGGGTGGAGAGGTCTTAGTTTGAAAAAAAAAAACCGAACTGTAAAATCTCAATAGTTTATATATATATATATTTTTTTTTTAAAGATTTTGTTTATTTATTTTTAGAGAGGGGAAGGAGAAAGAGAGAGAAACATCAATGTGTGGTTGCCTCTCACGTGATCCCCACTGGGGACCTGGCTGGCAACCCAGGCATGTGCCCTGACTGGAATCGAACCAGCGACCCTTTGCTTCACAGGCCTGTGCTCGATCCACTGAGATACTCCAGCCAGGGCTCAATAGTTTACATTGATTACCTGTTGCAATGATAGGCTTTTGGATATGCTGGATTAAATAAAACGTAACACTAACATTGATTCTGCCTCTTTAATTTTACTGTCTCTAATGTGCTGAGTAGAAAATCTCAAATTGCATAGTTTGTGTGCACCTTCTTTCTACTAGTCAGCACTGGACAAGACTAGTTACCTAGGAAGTATTTCTGGGAGTATTCTGAACGTTCACCTGAGTGACTCTAGATTGTCTCCTTTTCTTTGCTACCTTCTATTTGTTAATGATAGAATTTTGCTCTCAGTTCTCCTGAAAAGGCCATGTACAAAACTGTAAGCTGTTTTAGTTTTAGATGTGTAACGCAGTGGACAAGAGCCTTGAGGGCTACTGGTGTGGGATATACTAAAGCAGGTAAATTTCCTGTTTCTACTTTTTCTCTTTATAAAATACTTTTCCTCCCTTTGGATGGTTAGGCATCCAACCCCACTAATTATGGCCTCAGCCTGAACCAAGCAGAGGTGTCCAACTTATGACCTGCGGGCCAGTTGCAGTTCAGGATGGCTATGAATGCAGCCCAACACAAAATCGTAAATGTATTTAAAACACCGAGATTTTTTTTGTGATTATGTGTCGCAATGTATTTAATGTGTGGCCCAAGACAACTCTTCTTCTTCCAGTATGGCCCAGGGACACCAAAATGGTGGATACCCCTGATAGAGCAAGCCCAGCCTCAGAAGAGGCTGGATTGAGGGCAGAGCGTGGAGGACGAGCCTGAAGCTGGGCACCCAAGAAAAGAGGGGGACTTGAGTGTGATCACTACTGTGCTACTGAGTCTGACTTAGCACCTTAAATGTGACTTCATGACAGCTGGTCCTGCAGCAGCACTTTTCTGTCTGCTTTAGTTCCGGTGGTACATCGGAGGTTGTCATCTCTGCTGGTCGAGTGATGTAGGTATTTGTAATGTGTTGCCGTTTTTACGTGAATTCATTTGTTGGAATGCTACCAATGTGTCATGTACAGGGCTGGGCACTAGGGTACAAAATCAGACAAGGCATCATTGCCCCTCAAGAAGTGTTACGATGTTTTACATGCCAAATACAGGTCCTGAGTGCTGCACTGCAGGAGTTAGCAAACATCTGTAAGCTATGGAGGAGGAAATTTGCAGGAATGGGAGGGGAACTCAAGTAACAATGCTGCAGTTATTTGAAAAGCTACCACGTACAAAAAGTAATGGACAAGCCCTGATCAGTGTGGCTCAGTTGGTTGGGCATCATCCCACGAAGCGAAAAAGATTGCTTGTTCAATTCCTGGTCGGGGCACATGCCTAGGTTGCAGGTTTGGTCCCTCATTGGGGGGGGCAACCAAATGATATTTCTCTCTTTCTCTTTCTCCCTCCTTTCCCTCTCTTTAAAAAGAAATAAATAAATAAAACCTTTTAAAAAAGTGATGGAAAAATTATGAATTACTCCAGAGGGCAGAACTGGGAGCAATGTGAACATGCAGAAAGGCAGATTTTTCGCTTTTCTAACAATGATAGCCATTTGATAATTCCATGGGTTATATTGAACAATGGGCATGGATGGGTCTAGTCTCAATGTGGGTTTACCTGGAAAGTCATCTTCTTCCTTGTTTCCACATCTCCCACCACGAAGAACGTACTTCCTGACAATGCTCCACCTTTGTTTCAGACATCTGAGTTGCTCTTAAATCTAATTTACATCAAAGCACAGTTGTTCCCTGTAATGTCTAGCTGTGTGTCATAAATCTCTCTTCTGGAGGGACTGACCTGGAGTAAATGTAATGCATTTTCCATGGGACATCTGAGTGGGTTTCAAAGCCCTGCTGTGAGTTTTCCAGGCCAACGAGTGGGTACAGGTTGAATCGACGTTTTAAGTAGAGGAGATAGCATGTGCCAAGCCATAGCAGGGCAAGAGGATGTCCATTGTGGCTGTAGACGCTGTGATTAGTGTTTTGCAAATTGCATGGTCAGAGATAAGGCAGAAAAAAAAAGCCCGGCTGGTGTAGCTCAGTGGATTGAGCGCGGGCTGGGAACCAAGGGGTCCTGGTTCAATTCCCAGGCGGGGCACATGCCTGGGTTGCAGGCCAGGTCCCCAGTGAGGGCCACGTGAGAGGCAACCATACATTGCTATTTCTCCCTCTCTTTCTCCCTCCCTTCCCCTCTCTCTAAAAACAAATAAATAAAATCTTAAAAAAAAAAAAAAAAGTCTGAGGCCAGAGTTTACAGAGCCTTGTGTGCCTCTCTAAGGGGGTTGGATATTCTCCTAAAGAAGGTTGCATTTAGAGACATTGATTAGGGAAGCAAAATAATTGGATTTGTTTTTAGATTTTGGAGTGGAGGATGGAGTAGAAGAATGAGAGACAGACGAGGCAGACTGGTTAGGAGGGGCGAAAACTCTAGAAGCATCTTGCTTCAGAGTGTACTATGGAGTGGCTCGTTCTCACTGACCCCATGTCATGTCTTCTGATCACTTCCAGGTAGTCGGCTGGTCTCTAAGGGAAGGGAAAGTCAGTCAGATTTCAATTAACTGTCCTATCGATACTGATCTGCTTGGTTCCTAAGGAATGATAAGAAAAATAACATAGAAACAAAATTCTTAATCTGATTCCGCTTGATCTTCTAAAAAGTATATCCTGGTATCTCCCATCTTAAAAACAAACCCTTCCCTGACCCCGTTTCCCACTCCAGCTTCCTTCAGTTACTGGACCAAGTTTCTGCTCTGTTTTTCGAGCATTGCCACAGTGGTGACGTTCACTTCCACTCATCCATGTTCTCCTTGGTTCACCAACTGAGCTTCTGTCCTGATTGTTCCATTCAAATGGCTCCCATGTCACCAGCCACCTCCAGCTTGTGAGACCTGGTGACCCCTTCGCTGCATTTCTCCTATGCAAGTTCTTAGTAGCTTTCAGCATCTTTGGAGAAAAGTAGGTCATTTATCTTGAAACTCTCCCTTCTCTTGGCTTTTGGAAAACCACACCCTCCTGTTTTTTCCATTTGACTTCAGTAGAGGTTTCTATCCAGTCTCCTTTATTCTTCTTCTTCTCAGTTCTGAGTTATATGTCCCCCAAGACTTGGTCTTCCACATTTCTCTTTGAGGCACCCTTTCCAGAGGGACTCATATTGTTAAATATTACCTATTTGAAGGTGACTCTGGAGAGTTAATCTGTTGCTGAAAAATCACTGAGGATTTCCAGACTTGTGTATCCAACTTTGACATGTTTGTTAAATAGGCATCTGAAACTCAATGTGGTTAAAACAGAACCCTTGGATTCACTCCCCACCTGCCTGTCACCTTCCCAGTCTTTTGCAGCTCTTACATGGCAATGGCAGTTGTTGTAGCCAAAATCTAGGAGTCGTCTTCAGTTTCTCACTTTCCTTCACACTTTCATCCAAATTATGAAGACCCATTGCCAATCTGCCACTTCTCTCACTCTACTGCCACCCCTGAGCCCAAGGCCCCATCTCTCCTGGACAGCACCTCCTGGCTGTTCTCCCTGTTTTTGTTCTTGCTTCTTCTCTCTACCAAGAAAGCATCCAGACCCAGCTTTAGAAAACCTATCAATCATGCCACTCCCCTGCTTGAAACCTTTCTAGTGACTTCTCCTGTACTTGGATTAAATGTATGTGTCATTGCTGGGGCTTACCATGTGGACCTCATTTCCCCACACTCTTTCCAGTGCCCCGTGGGCCCTGGCCACCCTGGTGTTTATATTAATAAAACACGACAACCTCATTCTTCACACAGGGTCTTTGCATTTATTCCTCTGCCTAGAAGGCTCTGCTTCCAGCTCTTCATGTGGCTCTTTCCTTGGATCATCATCTTCTGGCCACCCAGTTAAAAGTCCCCTCACACCAATCACTGTCACTTCATCTGGTTTCTAATGTCTTCATGATACTTACTGCTATCTGAAATTATCTTGCTTGTTCAGTTGCTTCCTCGTTTATCATCTCCCCACCTGCCTAAGTAACAGGAGAACAGAGTCGTTGCCTGCCAGACCTTGGTACCCAGAACAGTGCCTGGTACCTAGTGGATGTTTCATGAATGAATGGATGAATGGATGGATGAATGAATGAATGAGTGAATGTTACTTTTTTGCATTCATTCTTAGGTATGTGTTCCTCGTCCTCCAGCCTTCAGTCTCGTTGGGAAACTCCCTGTGTGGCCCTGTTAGTTTATTTCCTTGCTTGTCTTTTCACTCCTCGTCAGGACAGATTTCTCTTGCTCAGTCAGGATTTTATTTTTAGATAACACCTCTCTTCTTCCATTCCTCTTGAACTTCTTTTCCTTTAGAGTTGTTGTTCATAAGATAATATTCATTGGCTCTCATCCCTTTGAAATCTACACACTTCTCCTCCTCGGTTTTTGTGAACAAAAGATTTTCCTGGCATTTGCTGGTGACGGTGGGAATGGCTTCACAAATGTCCGAGCAGCCTTCACTGGTGAGAATCTTGTCATGTGTCTGAGTTCAATTCTTTCAGCTGCTACTTGAGCCCATTTTCTTGCATCAATTTTTTTTCCAAAATAAATATTTTCTCTAATTATAGAAATGTTTATGCCAAATATAAAAAAAGTGGTACTAAATTGTTAAAATTAGAAATTTTGCCTTAATCATATCTCCTAGAGAGAAACCAACATTAACAGAATGGTATATATTCCTTATAGATTGTATTCTTTTGTTATGTAAACAAATGGTTCTATAAGTAGTCAATTCACATATTCATTTCTACCAATTCTGTTTTAACTCAGCCCTCTCAAAATTAAAATATATTAATAAGAATTAATATTAACATAGAGCATGTTAAATATATTAATGTAAATCAATATCTGCATATTTATAAAATAGAAATATATACATACATAGCTATAGCTGTAGTTATGGATATATTTCAGATGTGCTCTATGTAGTTGAGGTGCATCCTTTGAGTGACTGCAATTACACGCAGCGGGGAGAAGGGAGGGGCTGGTTTCTGCTGGAGAGGGGCTCTTGGGTGGCAGCACCATCTTTGTTTGGCTTTGATGAGCTGTTTTGGTTATGAAAAGAAAGCCAGGATGGGCTGAAAGTGACTCAGAGGTGTGTAATCTGCCTAGCATAGGAAACAAATGGAATTTTAGAGAAACAAAAGCAAAAATAAACACGTGGGACTACATCAAACAAAAAAGCTTCTGCACAGCCTAGAAAGCTATCAACAAAATAAAAAGGCAACCTATGCAATGAGAGAAAATATTTGCAAATCATATATCTGTTAAGGAGTTAATATATAAAATTTATAAAACACTTATGCAACTCAACAGCCAAAAGACATTTTGACTTAAATAATGGGCAGAGGAGCTAAACAGACATCTTTCCAAAGTCATGAGACAGATAGCCAACAGGTACATGAAAACATCACTGATCATCAGGGAAATGCAAGTCAAAACAGGAGATATCACTTCATACCTGTTAGAATAGCTATTCTCAAAAAGATGGAACAAGTGCTGGTGAGGATATGGAGAAAAGGGAACCCTTGTGCACTGTTGGTAAGAATGTAAATTGGTATAGCCACTATGGAAAACAGTATGGCAGTTTCTCAAAGAAATTATGAACAGAACTACCTTATGACTCAACCATCCCATTTCTGGGTATATATCCAAAGGAAATGAAAACAGGATTTTATTTGTATTCTCACCAGAGGACATGCCATAAATTTTTAGAGCACGTGGAAGGGAGGTAGACAGAGAGGGAGAGAAACAAAGATCGGTTGCCTCTTACATGAGCTCTGACTGGGATCTGAACCCACAGCCCAGGCCCGTGCCCTGCCCAGGAATTGAACCTATGACCTTTCAGTTTACGGAATGACACTCAATGGACTGAGTCGCAAGATAATGGAAACAACCCAAATATCCATTATTAGGTGAATGGACAAAGAAGTGGTATGTGTATACAATGGAATATTATTCAGCCGTAAGAAAAAGGGAGTTCTGCAGTTTGTGACAGCATGGATGGACCTTGAAGGCATGATGCTAAGTGAGATAAGTCAGACCCAGAAAGACAAATACCATATGGTGTCACTTCTATGTGGATCTAAAAAGCAAAAATCATAGAAACAGAGAGTTGCATGGCAGTTACCAGGGGCTGGGTGTGGGAGAAATGAGACATTCGACGAAGAGCATACATTTCCAATTATAAGACGAATAATTCCTGGGGGCCTAGTATGCAGCACGGGGATTAGAGTTAATAATACTGTGTTAAATACTTGAAAGTTGCTAAAGACTGGTTCATAAATGTTCTCACCACAATGAAAGCAATGGTAATTATGAGATGAGATGGGCATATTAACTACCACTAAGGTAGTCATCATTTTGCAATATATAATTATATCAAATCAGCACCTTGTGCACCTTAAACTTACACAATGTTATATGTTAATTACATCCCAGTAAAGCTGGGAAAAAATTCACAAGAACAATAAAAAAATAAGCAAATAAAATAACAACAACAAAAAATACTTTGGAGAAAGCCAAGCTTCAACAGTATGAGATGTGGAGGCCAAAGTGGAATTCCTATTTTTGATGGAAAATGAGGGAAGGACTAAAGTCTAGGACTGGGAGGCCTAATATTTGTTTTTAACTAGCTGCTGTATTGTGTTATGTTGCAGTAAAATAGCTCACTCCTCCTCCCTCCGGGGCCCCCCTTGCTGATATTCCCAAATAGCTGTTGCAGTCTACTATACCTAAGAGGTCGTGTGAATATTGCTTGTAGACATCAGAGAAATGGGTCTGTGTGGTGTGTCTGCACACAGTGAACAGAGAAGGGACAAGTAAGAAGAGCGATGGGAGGCGGGACAAGGAAGAGAGCCGGTGCTCACTGGGGGCCGGACATGAGAGGCGGAGGGAACAGGAGGAGCCGTGACTCCCAAGAACCCCTGGAGAATTTGGGATGCATGCTGGACTTGTCTTTTCCCATGAGAAGAGAGAAATTATTTTCTCATAATTTTGATCCATTTTTTTCATCTCTCAAATTCCAGAAGGACCCCAGCTGCTGTCTGGACTATATATGGATATACCAGAATTTACTCAGCCCTGTTAATGAGATTCAGCCCTGGTCACTGAGATTTTCCCCTCTTTATTATACTTGTCTCTGCAATGAGGGTCTTGCATTGCTTCGTGTCTGCTATGATGCTGCTCCCTCAAAAGCAGACGAAGAATATGTTGAAGCTGATCCCCTTAGCAGCAGGTGTGGCTGGGAGCCCGTGCTTGTCCTATGCTACTTCCATGATACTAATTTCAAACCAGGGATTACATTTTAATTACAATGGCATGCCTTAATGGAATTCACAGCTTAAACAAACAACCACCAGAGACAACTTGTACATGCAAGGGAATAAATATCATTTCCGTGTGATTTCCACTCTCAAAGCTTGATTTATAACATGTGCACTTCTAAAATCTGTTCTTACCATTCTCCTTCCAGGAGATTATAGGTTTTCCCAGGAGTGCTCATAATAAATGAGTTGACATCCATTGATATTTACAAAGAAGAAAACAAAAAGAAAGATGGTTTTATCTTGAAAGCTGTGATAGCATTTGTGCTTCATGAAGAAAGCAAAATGATGCTAAATTAAGATTTTAGGTTTTTCTGTTTTGGCTTTCATGTTTTAAATAGTGGCATTTTTGATTAGTATCCAAAACTGGATGTGCAAGTGCACACTTCGTCTATCAACTAAAAATAAATTATGATGTATTTAAAAATATATCTAACATATGCTAGTTAAAATTTTTTCTTATTGCTTTTCTGGTATATATAACATTTTATAAATGTCAACATAATTCAGAGTAATTGTTGCATAACTTTTCCTTTAAGGTTTTAGATGATACTTTATTTCTTACAAGAGAATGTCAACCACAGGGAAGAGAAGATGATTCCTGTCTGGAGGCTTGAAGACTTCTTCCCTCCCCTTTTTAAAAAATTGGAAACATGCATCTTGGAAATGAAAGGTTCAAAAGAAGAAATAATCTGAAGAATTTTAAGGTTATAGATTTTTAATTGATCATACAGTTTCTGTGCAGTTAACTACTGGGAAAGGAGCAATTACTTGTATTTAAGACTCATAATGTGATCACTGATTAAAAAATGCAAGTGCATATTTCTCAAGATAGATATGCTAACATAAATTCAGAAGCTGCTGTATCATCTGTTTCATAGTTGTGTTTTTAAAAGATTTTCAAAATGGATTTTTCAATTATAATTGACATGTTATATTAATTTCAGGTATACAACATAATGATCGGATATTTATATACCTAATGAAATGATCACCCCAACAAAGTTTTATAGTTTAGATGTTTGAAATTCCCCTTCTTTCAACTTTGTCAGTGATGAGTGATTACATTAAATTATCTACGTTGGCTCTTTGAAGTTAAACTATTTTTTTATTACCACAAGCAGAATGTTCTTATTTAGGTTCACTATCCCTGGTGAAAATTGGTTTAGTTCAGTAAACATTCACTGAACGTCTGCTCTGCACCACGCACTGTGCTAGGCATAAGGGAGACAAAACACAGCAAACAGCCTGAGGAACTCAAAGAGTCCAGGGGCCATGAGACTTGGGTGGGGGGCAGCGTTTGGGGCACAGTGACAGACAGATGCTCCAACATAATCTGGCGAGAGATAATGAGGTACAGTTATGTCAGGGCACGAGGTGAGTTCTGCTGCACCTGGGGTTCCAGGAAGCCATCTTTGAGGAGGATGTGTGAGCTGAATCTTTGAGGAGAAATGAAAGTCAGGTGAAGAGAAAAGGCACAGAACTATGGAAGCTGTGAGGTGGGGAGGTAGAGAAGGGCAGGAAAAAGGAGGGAGGACGAGTGAGTAGGTTTCTGGCCTTACTGGGCTGACTGTGTTGGGGACTGGAAGGAATAAGGAGTGGACTTGAGGGAGAGGAGCTGATGATTTCCGTTTGGGGCTTGTGGGGTACTGGAGTTGGTGTTTTGGGGACGTCCCATGAGCTGAATCTCAGAATGGTCAAGGCTGGAGGTGTGCAGATGGAGCATATACATGGTGGTCAGAACTACGAGAGCGGGTGACAATATCCAAGGAGAAAGGAACATGATATTCTAGGAGGGGGGCAGGGGACAGGGAGTCCGAAGGAATATTAAGATAGAAGGAGACCCACAAGACAGCAATGTCACAGGAGCCAAGAATCAGGACAAGGACAGCAGTGTCAAGAGCAGCAATGAAGTCTGTAAAAATCTAGCTGACAAATGTTCCCTACGTTTGGCCCTGTGGGTGGTCCTCGCATGGGGACCTTTGTTTCAGTGCAGCGGTGGGGGGTGGATGCCAGATGTCAGCGCAGAGTGAATGAGCAGCAAAGACGCCATTGCGACTGCTACCCGCCCCCGCGAATTTATACGCATACATATAGATAGATAGTGTTTTCATTACGCTTGACCTAGTTATTTTCTTCCTTTTCCTATTTTTATCTCTACTCAAGCCCATCTACATTTTGTTTTTACCTCCTCTACTTTTTGACCTTAAGAACAATAACAGCAACTAATTTGCATGGCTCTTTGTGATTTACAGAATGCTTTCACATATGGCACTGTATTTAGTATGCTGACCCACCCACCCTTCGGTATTGTAACTAAGTGACAGTCTTTTAGGATCGAGACTCCGACACATAGGGTCCCAGATGCCTTGTAATGTAATCTCCCTTTGATACTGAGAAAGCTGAGGCTCAGGGAGACTTAGTGTCTTACTGTCGAGTCTCGCTGCTATTCAGCGGACTGTGCGGTGCCTGGTAGCCTTTCACACTTGGTGTCTTGTCTTCCCCATTTGCACCGGGGGCTTCATTCTGGCCCCACTGGTGACCAGTTCTGTCAGCCTTTCAGAGCATGTGCAGCCTCTCTCTTGAATGAATCCAAGCCTGTCTATAGGTGGGGGGAACAAAGAAACGAGCTAAAAAAATGATGCATGTCTTCTGATTATAAAGATGACACATAACCATTGCAGACAGTTTGAAAAAATATAGAAACATACCTAAAGAAATGAAAACCACCCTATAATTATGTTATTTGAAGATAATTGTTTTTAATGAAAGCTTATAATAAATTAATACAATGCTATATTATCCTCTATTAGAAAAGATCAAGGTAGTTTGGTGTCAGTTTAGTCTGTAAAACAAAAGGGAGAAATTGGCCTTAAAAGTCTCTCCATCTACCTCTGATATGTTTAAATTACTCGATTCAATTACTGCAGATTTATGTCTTTCTGTTTGGAGGACATTTATCCTACAGAATTTGCCAGCTGGTGCCCTGTGATGGTTCTGTGATTATCCATCATCATTAGAAGGAAATGCTCTATAATCTGTCTGCATTAACTTTAAATTACTTGGAAGGAATGTCTGTGCTTTGGAAGAGAGGTACCATGTGAGGAAAACGTACAGGGAGACCTCTCTCAGGAAGATGGTGAATTCTAGCAGGAAACATTGTTATCTAAATTCTACTGCCCGAGGCAGAGATGATGTAAGTAACATGAGGATCTCAGGGCACCGATTCTCTCCATTTGTGCCTCCAAAGGGCCCTCTCTTCTTCCCATCTCGTTAGGTCAGGTGGCTTCGTCATGCGTTAGCATTGCTGAAGCCGTTCCACACTTTTGTCTAGGTTGGAAGGTACTCCCTTCTTCCTCTGGGAGGAGGCCCTGCTCTACAACTTGGCCAGCAGAGCGGGGGTGAGTTAGTTCATTCTGCACTTGCGTCCTTGGCCAAGCACCCTTGTTCAGGGAACAGCACATAAAACTCTGTGTAATGGTCTGGCTCTGGCTTTTTGAGGCTCACTTTTCTCTGGGGATGGGCAGGCCATAGATATTATAGATCTAGTTTATGCTGCACCAGTTCTAGGTTGACATGAGCCCTGATAGACGCAGTCCTCAATTCAACACATATTTATTGAGCTCTTAGTGTCTGAGCCTAGTCCCCACAGCAAGCTACCTGGACTAGGCCCCAGTCCCGGCTTCTCCTTAGCCACAGCCACCACCACCTTCGCGTTTTACAGACTAGGGCTTTCAACCAAGTCCTCTGAGTCTCAGCTGAACTTATTAGAAGTAGTGTTGTCTACAGGTCCTTGAAATATCACTATATCATCATTAGCAGTTATTCAAATTAATACCCTTCTGACATAGTCAGGGGCATATCAGCTCAATCTTACAAAGCTATAACAGCCCCATCGGAAACTCTCCTCATTTCTAATTTCTCTTTTCATTTGAGGCTAGAGTCTACTCTTCTGCTAAAACAAATTCTATTTCTTCTGTGAGTGTTGGTTTTTAAACTTGCCAGAGCTACTTGGTCTCAAGCTTTTCCCTCTCTCAAGCTGCTCCTGAAGAGCCTCTCTTGTTACTATGGACAGGTAACTCATATTTTCCTTGGTCTGGTTCCAGCTTACCAGGCATCCTTAGTCTTTGCTTTACTATGATGATGTTTTATAAGCAAAATCAGCAATTGCATTGTCTTAGACATGGTAGATGGATTTTTCATGTAAAACAATCATGCAAATGCAATGTAATTTTGTGGAAATAGGGGATGCGGCGTGAAACTGAGTTGCTTCAATACAAATTCTTATGTTTTTGTTGTGTTAAGGTATTCTAAAAAAGTATTGTAGGTTGAGATTCAGGTCATTATTTTGCCTTCACGGAAAGAAAAATGATGGGTAGGTGGCAAATGGGATTAAAGGCCGTACTCCAGAGCAAGCGACTTACTAGTTTAAGGACCTTGGGAAAAGTGTCGACTTTCTCTGGGCCTTTGTTTCCTCATCTGTAAAATGGGGATATTACTAGTACTGTTATTGTGGGTTGTTGGAGGATTAAGTAAGTTAATATGTACAAAGTTCTTAGAATAGGGCCTGGCACAGAGTAGAAGCTACTAGTATATGAGTGTTAGCTAGTACATGAAAACTACTAGATGGTTTTCTTTTGGAAGTCAGACACAATTTAGGTGTGCATTTTTATAAAGTAGTATTACTCTTTAATGCTTTGGCCAGGCTCATTGTGATTCAGTCCAACAGTGACAAATACCAAATATTCGAATGTTTTAAAACACCGTGGTGTTTTTGTTTTGTTTTGCAAACTTTTGATAACAAGTCACCCTAGGAGTTTTCCCTCTTACATGGGATATATCTGTTATCAGTGCCAGTAAGCTTAATAAGCAGACCCTTAGTTTTTCTTCTTGTAGATCTGGTTGTTGAGTCCCTGAGTCTGTCACCCTTTCCTAATCCGAGAGGCAGGCTCCTCTGCTCTGGTTTGTTCTTGGCCATTCGGTGGCAGTCTGTCCTCCCCCTTTCTCACTCAGTGCAGGAAGGCAGCCAGCCCTCCTGGCGGGTCTGCTTTTGAAAAAGTAGCTTGTCTGTGCACAGTGAACAGCGGCCTGTGCCAGGGTTTCTTCTAGGCTCTTTTTGGCTGAGGAATGACGGCCGGCGGCTCTGGCCAGGGATGCCGTGTGCTCGCTCCTCCGTGGGTGGCCAGAATTGGAGCTGAAATATAAGAAATCTAACCTTAAGCTGTCCCGTCTTTTCTGTTGCAGAAATAGATGTCGTACTAACTAAGAAGTTTATGATGGCAAGTTAATTTCCCTTTTTATACCTCAGTACTTTCTTTCACAGATAACTATGTGAAATTCAAGGTTATGGAACTGTAGGCAGAATTATCTGAAGCAAGCCCTTCCTGAAAAGCTCCTGGGCTTGGGCCCTGGCTGGTGTAGCTCAGTGGATTGAGCGTGGGCTGGGAACCAGAGGGTCCCGGTTCGATTCCCAGTCAGGGCACATGCCTGGGTTGCAGGCCAGGTCCCCATGAGGGCCATGTGAGAGGCAACCGTACATTGCTGTTTCTCTCCCTCTCTGTCTCCCTCCCCCACCTCTCTCTAAAATAAATAAAAAAATAAAATCTAAAAAAAAAAAAAAATCTCCTGGGCTTGGTTTAGGAACTGGGGACAGGACACAAAGAATCTGCGTCTGGACCACTAATTGAGCCCGTCATCACCCCTCTTTATCGGCGCTATAAATTTGTCATGATGAAACCGTAAGATGGCTCAATGTATGACATTCAGTTATCGTATCTACTTAATCTCTTACAAATTTATTAAAGCATAATTGGCATACAATAGTATGTTAATTTTGGATGGACAACAGAGCGATTCCACATTTGTATACTTCATAATGTGATTGCCACACAAAGTCTACTGCCCACCTGCCGCAGCGCAGTTACTGCAACATTGTTGACTGTATTCCCCATGCTGTGCACTGCGCCCTCGTGGCTTATCTATTTATAACTGGAAGTTCATACCTCTTACATCTGTTTTTCATAGTATCACACCTGAGTAGTGGTGTCTGTAGTTAAGCGGTGCTAGAGCGACCTTTTCTTTCTACAGATCTAATCTAGTATTTATCTGTTTATTTATCTACCAGTCCAGATCTTGAACCAGAAACAATCATAGGGCATTTACAGGCATACACAAAATGCAACAACCTTCTGTGGGTTAAAAATTGGGTGACAGAGGCAAGAAACCCAGTGATAAGGACATGATATTGAGTTAGAAAGTAAAGTTAAGATGCAATATCATGTAGCATGACACCAGCATTTTTGAAATTTAGCATGCATTGGCCTCACGGGGGTATTAGTTAAAATTTCAGGATCCTTGGCCTCCGGCACCGGCACCATTAACGCATGCCCTCAGGGGCTCGGAGGCAGTGGTGTGGGACTGCACTCCAGATGCATGACCTGTTTGCTTGGGGCACATGGGTAAATTTGGCTCTGAGCTTTCTGGCAGTTGACATGAAAAGGGAAGACTATCTTTTCTTAGTGTGCAGAGATAACATCTTTGACATGAGGTTTAAATGAATATTTAACTATACTTATATCAACTTTAATAGCTGAATAAGATTTTGACTTGCATAGGAATTCAGAAAGGGAATGTATTCTATTTTCCTCCCTAACAGGAAATCTGTCATTGAGACTGTTTTACTCAATTAAATGGCATTAACTGATCTTTTTTGGGTGTGTGCCAAAGTCTCTTAGGGAGAAAGGAAAAGAAGAAAAATAGCAGAGTGGGTGGGGGTGGTGGTGGGAAAATACAAAACAGGAGGAGGAATGAGAGAATAAAAATAATATTGGCTACTGTTTTTGGACAACAGTTTACTGTTATCTGCGAAAGGTGAATATATTGCATAACCCATGACTCAGCAGTTCCATTCCTAAGAATGTCCCCTATGGAATTTGTGCCATTAATGCCAGAAAACATGAACAGAAAGTTTATAGCAGCATGGTTTGTAACAGAATATTGGAAACAACCCAAATGCCTATTAATAGCAGAAGGGATAAATTGCAGAATACTAAACAGACACAAAAATGAATGAACTACAGTTGTGTGCAATAATACGGATGCATTTTTAAAACATACTGCGGACTGGAGGAAGCCAGATGGAAGAAAATATATACGATATGATCCCATTCACATAAACTTCAAAGTGGGTGGAAAGAGAACTGATACCTTTTTAGGGACGCATACTTAGAAGTCGGGAGTCACCAACTTACCAGGGAAGGAAAGGCTGGGGTCATGAAGGGGCAGGTGGAGACACTGGGATGAGGACCGCCGTTCCTTTCTTTTCTTGGGTGGTAGTTAGGTATGTGTCTGTTTTAACATAATTTGGTAGGTTGTTGCACTTTTCTGTATGTACGTTATTTTTCACAATAAAAATGTTTTTTAAGTGTAGAGCGACTGTGACGAACAGGTTCATGGGTAAACAAATGGTGCTTTATCCACACAATGGAAAATTACTTTGCAATAAAAAGGAATAGACTATTGATACGTGTAACAGAGGAATGATCTCCAAATCATTATGCTGAGTAAGCCACTTCAAAAAGGATCTACTGTATGATTCTGTTTATCTTGTGGAGTGACAGAAAGTAGCTCAGTTGGTTGACCGTTGTCCTGTAAAGTGAGAGATCGCTGGTTTGATTCCCAGTCAGGGCACATGCCTGGGTTGAGGGTTTGATCCCTGGACGTGGAGCTTATGAGAGGCAACTGATTGATGTTTCTCTCTCACATTGATGTTTCATTTCCTCTTTTTCTCCCTTCTTTCACCTCTCTAAAAATAAATAAATAAAATCTTTTAAAAAACAGGAAGAAAAGTAGCTCAGTGATTGCCTCGGAATTGGGCAGGGCAGACATGGGAGGGAGGGTTGACAGAGGCCACGAGGAAACCTTTGTGAGTAACGGAGATCTTCATGATCATAGTTGCGGTGATAATGTGGCGGGTCTATCAAATGTCAAAATTTATCAAACTGTGTTCCCTAAATATGTGCCGATTATTGTATGTTATAGTTCAATAAAGCTGTTTAAAAGAAGCGTTGGGGACAGGGGAAAGGAGGTATTAGAAATGCCAAAGAAATGGAACTATCTTAGCCTTCACACGATTAAGGGTAGAAACCACGCCGAGAGTGAGTGAGAGGTGCTTGTACCGGCCTTGGATGTGCCAAGTGGGCCGGCCCCTCGTTTATGTGTCTGGGGACAGCCGTTCATGGAATTGAGGTACCTTCATGTCTTCATTTGTAAATTGGACACAAATACCTTTCCTCTCATACTCTTTTGTTCAGTAAGGGGGACACAGAAAAAATCTCACCTTAGCCAGTTCAGTTGCTCACTCACATTTGGTTCTGACCTGTTGGTCTTGAAGGGGAATTGAATAAAGTCTCATCATTTGTCCGTCTTCCATGTTTACCCTTCCCTTAGTGTAAATCATTCTGAGCTGGCAACAGGGTTTGGCGATAGAGTCTCACCCACTGAGCTGTTAGACAAAAGACATGTTCTCCTAATGTGTCCATTTTTTCAAAATAAAAATGTCAAGGCAGTATATTACATTTCTGGGTTAAATTTTAGAAATGCACTAATATCATCTGTTTGGAAGGCAGATTTCTCTGCGATATAGCATGAATATATTTGTGAACTCAATACACTCAGCTGCACGGTGTACTGGCCCCCGCTTGTGCTTCGTTATAATTGTCACTCAGAGAAATGGAAGTTAAATCACTTCTTGGAATCATTTCTAACTCAAAAATAAAGTGAAATACAAGACTAAATGCCAACTATTTAAACAGTGAACTAGATAGAGATTTGGAATAATTAAAAGTTTTAAAGGTAGGATAAACTATTAAGTTATTCAAGTTTTCCTTAAAATGCCAAGTTCCGTAGTTATAGGTTTCCAGAAAGACAAGTTATGCTTTTAAGCAAATCTGCTTCAGTCATCTGAAGATTTTGAATAGAATGCAATAAATACTACCCACATTTTTGTTTTTCCAAAGGAACATTTACAAGATATTTAAATAATAAAGAATTACTTAAAACTGTAAAGTAATGAAAAGGTGAAGAATTAGGCCCATTCACAAGATGTGGGGTTTAGGAAAGCAGAGAGACTCATGCAGAATTGTACTTTCCACACTCTTCCTTTCATGTGGAGAAAAATGGATTAGGAGACTTTTTGCTAGCGGACTTTTATAAGAATAATGATGGCTATTATCATTTCTTCCATGCCTACCTAGCATGAACCATTTGTCACTTACATATTTTAATTCCAATCATCACAAAAATTCCTGAGAATGAAGTACTGTTGTCGCCAACATCCCTCAACCTTTCCCTCTGCCCCTCATTCCTGTCTACTTAAACTCATCCACGCCAGACATTTTGTAAATTTGTCCTGCAGTGGAGAAAACATTTTGTTCTTCCTTGTGCCTCATGTCTAATTTACTTTGCCCTCATGTCAGTAACTGAACAGGATCGAGACATATTGACATTTGGAAATCATGAATCAGATCTCAAATCCCTGCCTCTGTCCCGATTTTTCTGCATCAGCTTCGGTCAGTAGGATTTTGACTAACAAATTTGGAATCATCTGGGAAAATCTTAAAATCATCTGTCATTGTTTTTCCCCCAGTGGCAGCTAAACACTGCATTCGAGGGCTTTTGCCAGAGTAAACAGTCTGAACGCTAGGGAGATCTCGGAAACCTAACCCCCAGTCCTTTCTAAAGCATGTGTCGAGACCGGGCTCTGAGGTCTGCCCTTTACTGAAATAGCTCTGTCAGTTCTCCATCACCGATTCCTTCCCTGGTGCGTTGCCCAGCCCACGGAATGTAGAGGGAATCTACATCTTTGTCATTTCTGAGCTTTTAACTGAGGCGTGAAACTAGAAATTGCCCACTAATGTGTTATAATTGTTCTGTTTTAATGCGTTCGTTAGACTGGAGGTCATGTAAAATTGGCTTTTATTTTTCTTGCTGATATTTGGGAAAATAATTTTACAAGGCCTTACAGAATGGAAACAGGTACTAGAACATCAAAAGTGTCAATACTAGGGACCCTACGAGCAAGCATTAAGCTGCTTTTAATATAAGGTATTGTTTTAAGAGGGGTTTGATTTTGACATTTTAGGGCATCTGAGTTGTAACACTTCAGAGCCGCCCTGATGAGACACCGAGTCAAACTCCTTCACTTTACAGATGGGAAGGCGACCCCAAGCGGGCAAGTCCGGGGGTGGGGGGGCGGGCGGGCAGACCGGTAAGGGGGTGCCTCCCCGCCTCCTGCGCTCACAGAGCGTTTCTAAGTGACTTCCACATAATACATAATTTTGAAAGTATATTTAATAAACTTAAAAATTATTAATAAGCATTTTAAAACTTCTATTGGGATATTGTATTGTATTAGGTGTGACGCCAGGCAGTTAAAACATGACATATTGCCTACTTTCTCACCTAAGAGCAGAACATTTTTACACTTAATAGTTGTACACACACGTACATATACCCACATATACCGACAAACCATATACACACACATCTGTATGTATACATATATATGTGCACAGATGTTTATCTACATGTACATACACACATGCATGTACATACACACATGCATACACACATGCATATATATACGGAATAATAGAAAATAAGGGTCTGGAATCAGGGAAACCTATAACCCTACTGGTACTGGCTGTCTTTCCTCAGGTAATTATGTGAGCTTTTAAAATCTAAGTTTCACCACTTATAAAATGAGGAAAATACTACTAGTCTTAGTCTGACTACGAGAAACAAAATAGATAATGTACGTGTTTAACACATTATCTGCCGCCCAATCCACTTTTGATAAATGTTAGTACAACAGCTAACACTGTGGACAGTGTGTACAAGGTGTGCTTCACTGTCCGGGCCCCCATGCTGAGCAGAGCCATCACAGTAGGCTGCGCCCAAACTGCCCAAACCAAGGGAAGTGGCACATTTGGAGAAAAGGGCTTTTGAACAGAGGTGACAGTCTCAGGACTGATCCATGGTGGAAAGGGAAAAGCGTTCGGGGACCTGTGAGGTGAGGGAGCCAGGGAGCCTGTTGAATAGCCATGTCTCGGTTGATGGTGAGCAGAAGCCACCCTGCTGCATGTGTTCTGTGTAAGTGACAACACTGACATATGTCAGTTTCTACTGGGGGAAGCAGTGACCCTCGGGATCAGCTGGGAGGAAGCTGGTGGGCGAGAAGTTTTGACTTCAGGCACTCAGGGTGTTGAGGTCTGAATTCTGAGGCTGGGGGTGGGGGTAGGGACGTTAGTGTGGAGGAGCAGGCACCAGATGGAGGGGATCTGGAAAGGTCAGCTGGGCGTGCAGCTGTTGTCTGGGGCGTAGCCAGGAGCTACAGCCAGAAGCTCAGATGAGTCAGAATGGGCCAGGGTACCGCAGGTGCAGGCTGTCCCAGAGGCTGTGCCAGGGCCGAATGTCCTCAGGCTGCCCAGACAGCCCAGGCACCTGGGGCTTCCCAGACCTAGACCAAGGTTAGCCAGCAATGAATCCAAGGAATTAGTTAGACCTGGAGGGAGTGAAGAGAGTAAGTCACAGGCTGGACCAAGGCAAGGACAGATTGGAGGGAGGGGATGAAGGTGCGTGGCTTCAACTGTCATCTGTCCCTATTGTTCCCGGTGCAGAGTTTGTGCCCCGAGGCCTGAAAGTTGAGGCAGTGGCTTCTGACCAAAAGAAAAGAAGCAGAGTGAGCATAAGGGGAAAAAGAGTTTCCTTTAGTTAGGATAGGAACCTCAGGCAGCCTGCAGAGAGGAATCCCGCAAAGACTAATTTACAGAGATTTCACAAGTCAGGCTGGGGCTGGAGCTGGCTTTCTTCATAGGCACCACTTTGTCTGCTGACCCTTAATCTTGTTTTTCCCCAGGGTTCTGTCACAGACCAGCTTCCCTTCCCACTTGAGTCAGAGTAGGCTTGGTTTTGCTGCAGTAACAAATGACTCCCAAGTCTCAGTGGCTTATAACAATAAACGGTTATTTCTTTCTAGCTATGTGTTCATTATGAATTGGCTTCCACTCAGTTGCTTATAATCTTTATTCTGAGGCCCAGGCTGAATGAAGAATGTCTGGAATGCTGCTTCTTGTCACAGCAGATGGCAAAGAGACTGTGGAGAAACTTGACCTGAGCTTAAAGCTTCTACACAGAAGGGAGGTGACATATGTCATTTCTATTCACATTTCATTAGTCAAAACATGTCTTGTAGCCAAGCCTGTCATCAATAATGTGGCAAATGGAATCCTTCCCTTCCCCAGGATGGGGCAATGGATCTTTGTAACAATAACACAGTTCACCCCATGATTGTTCCCACCCCAGGGCATCTCAGTAGTCCTGTGCCTCGGTAGCTGTCCTCGTGATGCTAGGGCCAGTCCTGTAGCTCAGCTCTCTGCACTGAAATCCTGGGCCACCTATGCAGATGCCAGTCAGGCCATTTTCCTTGGTTGCTTTAAACTGTGCAGGACCAAACTAAAGTATTTCCTCTTCAGCATTTTTTTTAATTGATGGCTCACCTGGTTACCCAAATCAGACACCTCAGTGTTATCTTTGACTTCTCTTTCTCTGTATTCACCGCATATCCAGCCATCAATCAGAAAGTTCTCTCGACTGTACTCAGTAAATGTCTCCCGAATATTTCTGCTTCTTTTCATCTCACCTACATCTGCAAGTTCAGGATATCACCTTTCTATTCTGGACTGCTTTGGTGAGCTTTCAGACAACCTCAGTGCCTCCATATTTCCCCTTGTCCACTCACTCCACCTGGCGTGCAGAGTGATCTTTCTGATTGCAGATCCGAGAATACATCCTCCTGTTGCCCTCTCTGCTCACGCTCTTGCATGGCTTCTGATGGTCCTGAGAATAAAGCTGTGGAACACCAATGAGATTCTCCATCTGTCTCTCCAGTCTCACCTTAACCACTGCCCCGCCCCTCACAATGGCTGATGTTGCATGCCGCCACCATACCGAACCCCTTCCGTTTGTTCTATCATGCTGTGTTCTCTCTTACTCCTAGAATATTGTGTGTGTTGTTCCTTCTAACTGTTATTCTCTATATCCTCTTCAGCTGGCTAACATTTCTTTAAAAAAACTAAATTTATTGGGGTGGCATTAGTTAATAAGATTATATGTTTCCAGTGTACAATTCTATACCACATCATCTGTATATTGCATCATATGCTCATCACCCGAAGTCTAGTCTCCCTTTGTCCCCATATATTTGACCACCTTTGCCTCTTCGACTTCCCCTCAATCCCTTTCTTCTCTAGTAAAACCACCCTTCTGTTGTCTGTGTCTGTAAGTTTGTTTGTTTTGTTTGTTCATATGTTGCTTTCTGTTTTATATTCCACACACAAGTGAAATCGTGTGGTTCTTGTTCTTGTGCTTGTCCATTTGACTTATCTCGCTTAGCACGATACCCTCAAGATCCATCCATGTTATTGCAAGTGGTAGTAATTCATCCTTTCTGACGGCTGAGTAGTATCTCATTGTATATAGGTGCCACATCTTCTTTATCCAGTCGTCCATGGAAGGGCACTTAGGTTGTTTCCTTGTCTGGACTATCATGGATAATTCAGTGACTAACTTTAACCCACCTCTCAGATGTCAGCTTCAACCTCACTTCCCCCAAGAAGCTCTCTCTGGCTCCATCCCGAGCCAAGCGCTCCTGCTGTGTGGTTCTGCGGCACCGTGCTTCCTCTTCTGCGGTCCGGGCTGCTGCCCTTCAGAGCTTCCTTAAAGGCCTCTTCTCTGGTTAGCCTCTGCGTTGTCATCTCTCTGAGGGCAGTGACTAGTTTAATATTAGGTTTCCAGCTCCTAGCAGAGTGCCTCACATAGTCTAGGTGCTAGTCAGTATTTATGGAATGATGACGCATGACTATATATGGTGTCAAATAGTAGGGTTTGGCCTGAACTCAAGAGCAAGGCCAATGACATGAAAAGGTCCTTGCTTCCCTAATGTCAAGGGAAGCTGAGAAAGACTAGCTTCACTTTCAGCTAGAAAGATAGTACCAAAATAAAGCAGATTTCTTGACAAAGTTATATATATAACAAAGATGGGAAAGACAGGGTTGAGGAAAAAGTGAGATTCATTATATTACAAGCTTCTAGAGAGAATGGATGTTTTTGTTAATTGCAGACTCCTCTTTTCCGTCAGGCCCTTTATCAACACTTTACTGAGTGAACGAATGAACAGGTTGTGGGTCACAGTTCTTGGCTCCTAGAACAAACCTGATTGTCATAAGCAGAAAAAAGGATTTATTGGGAGGGTAGAGGGCAGTTCATAGAATCGATGTAAAGGCCAGAGAACCAAGCCTTGCAAATGAACAGTGACCAAAGGCAGCTGGGCAGGTGGAACCATGGCCAAGGTTGCATCACAGGGATACCTTGCTAAGGACGCCGCCGCTGGCACCGCTGCTGCCAGACGCTGAGTCCCCTGGCACTGCCACCGCTGTCATTGGCTGCGGCACCACTGGACTCAAGCACCACTGCCCTCGTCGGGGGTCAGGGCTCACTGACTCTGTGACCTGACTTACTCCTCCAAGATTCGGAGTCCCAGACAGGAATTCCTGACTGGCAGAACCAAGGTCGCTTGCCTGCCCGCTAGTTGCCAGAAAGTGGGAGAGAGTGAGTATTTGTCCCCATGAGCAGAGGGGACCACGCTGCCACCTGTTTTATCTCTTTAAATAAAATGGGCATTCAGGCCGGGCAGCCTAAAAACTCTAAGTGTCACTATGGGGGGACCAGACAAAAAAATTCAGAGCCAAGGAAAGTATTTTCTTGTTTAAAATACTTTATCATAAATGCACACTATTGAAAACGCAATTGGTTCCGAAATTTGTCAGATATAAACTGTAAACCCACCCCTTACTTCCCAATTCCTATTCCACCCCAAGCAATAACCACTGTTTTCAGCTGGAAATATGTTTTTACACACTCTTTCAAAACACTTTTTGGGTATGAATTGTTTCTTAAACTGCACAGGGCTGGACTTCACAGGTGTTACTGGGAGTTTATAATGTACATATAAAGTTTGTTGTTCCATACTTTTTACTTGGCAGTTACGTGGCTGCTTGGAGTCCCAAGACGATGTCATGGCATGTCATTTTGATGGGTTGGCACAATGGGTTCTGTGGGAGGGAAGGTACTCACCCTACCTTTGTTCTAAGTGATTTGAGTTGCTCAGGGGACAGACAGCCTCCTGTTTAAGAGTTCTGTTCTTTAAAAGAAAAAACACAAAAATTATCTAAAATAATACTTTGCTGAGATTTTAAAGAAATAAAGTTCTGATAGGAACTCATCCTTAACTGGCCAGGGAAGTTATTCTGAGTGTGTAGCTATTAATTTTCCTTGTTGTCTTGGCCTTAGGCTGGTCTGGAGTGCCCAGGAAATGGCGCTCAGGCGCCCCACAGTGGTTGGGCAGTGCAAGTGCAATACTGTTTGATTTGAGATGATTTTACATGAACAGCTGAGTTCTTGCTCATATAAGCGATTTGAATTTTACCAAAGTAAAACTAGTTGTTAGAAGTCTTATTTGTAAGAAATATATGAAAAACTGAATGTTAAAGTTGTAAACTGAACAATATATTTAAGTGCAGTTGGATGAATGCATCAGAGATTGCTATGTGGCTGACCCAAACCGGTCACGGAGATTAGTCACAAAATAAGGCCTTGGACTGGAATCCAGTGTGGCCTCGCAAGAGCCAAAAGTGAAAGCCAGCACTTCATTTCAGTCTGCTTTGCTCTGCATTGTCATGTGCTCACGTTTATGGCAATGAAAAATGTTGCATTTGTAGTTTTTGAGCAATGTGCTTCTTTTTTGCCATATAATCAGTCCCCGGTATTTCTACACAGAAGGGAGCAGATTCAATAACACTAAGATGTGACACTCAGGATTCCCACACAAAACCTTTCTGTCTGAAATCAAAGCCATACTTGTACCTAAATGGGTAGCAATTCTGTTTTATACTCGTGAAATGGGATGCATTTTAGGCCTTTTTGATAGAATCTTAGGAGCAGGTATGGGTTGAAAGTTTAAAATGTGGATTAATTGAGACAATTCCATTTTGGAACCACAGCCAAACTAAAAGTCAGCTGTGATTCATGTGAAAATATGTGCACATTTTTGAGTGTTGATAACAGAGAAGGGTCTTCACTAAAAATATTATTTTACAACATGTAATTATAGTAAACGTGTAATGAATGTGACAGAAGGTACCAGTTAAAGTAGCGACATTTAAAAAGAGATGAAAGCAATACACTTCAATGTTTTAATTTGAATTTAATTTGCCCTTGCCTCGGTGTCCGGACTGTTCCATGTCCTCAGTAGACTGAGAACGTCGGAGGAGGCAGCATCATCCGGATCTGGTAAAACAACACCCTTGCTTTGTCTGAGCAGGAAGTGAACAATTCTGTTGTGTCCCAAGGAGAGGCTAGACCATGACTGGGGCATTGAAAGGTCAGCTGTGGCCCGAAAAAAGGTCTTGGAGGTGTCAGCTGCAGAAAGAGGAAGCTGAGTGGTGATGGCCACGGGGACCGGAAGTGGGAGCCGTGGCGGGAGCAGTAGGAACCAGTAGTGACTGGAGAGGGCACGTCGGAGTGGCAGTCGTGGCAAGCTGAGGCCTGTTGACTTTTCCGCCCAAGGGCCACCAGCCAGGTGCTCCGCTAGGCTCTACGGCCACAGGATGCTATGTGGAAATGAAAACACATGTCTAGCCCTGGCTGGTGTGTCTCAGGGGACTGAGTGCCAGCCTGCAAATCAAAGGGTCGCTGGTTCAATTCCCTGACATGCTTGGGTTGCGGGCCAGTTGGGGACATGTGAATGGTAACCACACATTGACGTTTCTCTCCCTCTCTTTCTCCCTCCTTTCCTCTCCTTTAAAAATAAATACATAAAATTAAAAATAAAACAGAAAATACATGTCCACACAAGTCTTGTACACCAATGCTCCTAGCAACTTTATACATAATAACCAAAAATGGAAAACGGCCCAGAAACTGAAACCAACCCAGGTGTCCATCTCTAGGTGGCAAGTTAGAAGGATAGTCCCCAATAAAAAGAGTGCAATACCCACAGCAGTGTGGGCAATCTCAAAATCATTAGGCTGAATGAAATGGTCCCCCTTCCCAAGAAAAAGAGGATGTGTTGTATAATCCCACTTACATAAAACTCCAGAGAGCGCAAACTGGTCTGTAATGAAGAAAACAGACCAGTGGTTGCTTGGAGATGGGGAGAGGGAGGGGTGGTTTGCAAAGTGGCACAAGAACTTTTGGGGGCAATAAAAATTGGGGGTAAGTTGTATTGATTTTGCAGATATGTTCATATGTCAAAACACATCAAATTGTACACTTTAAATATGTACCGTTTACTATAAAAGTGCTAAACAACAACAAAAAACCTCCAAAAAAAGAGAACAGGGCTGGTTAGACGGTAAACACTCAATACATGTTAGTTAATAATAGTAGTAACAATAATATGAGGTAGGCACTATTATCATCTGTTTCCTAGAGGAGGAAACAGGCCCAGAGAGGTTATGTAACTTGCCCAAGGTCGCCCAGCTGGTATGATGAGAATGCAGCCTGACCCTAGGATCTGAACCCCACAGTAGGAGAACGAGTGTGGAGACAGAGCTCGAAGAATGAGCCGGCCCTGAAAGAGGGTTATACGGGTCCCGTGCCGAGGAGGCAGCCGCACGGAACAGAGAGCGGCGGGCGGGGGAGAGCGCCCGCTGAGAGTGCTCTGTGGTCATCCGTTAAGCATAGGGGCTTGCCTTTCTCTTTCAGTTTTTAATCCGCACGTTATAAAATCCACCCATTTAAAGCCCACAATTCAGTGGTTTTGAGTATGTTCACAGGACTGTGCAACCATCACCACAATCTAATTCTGCAACCTCTGGCACACCCCCCAAAAGAAACACGGCATCTATCAGCCGTCACTCTCCACCCTCCCCTCCTCCTCCCCTTCTTCCTGCTCAACCCCCAAGCCCTAGAAAACCGGGAATCTGTTTTTTTGTCTCTATAGATTTGCCTCTTTTGGACATTTCATGTCAATGGAATAATATGATATGTGACCTTTCGTGTCTGGCTTCTTTCGCTTGCTATAATGTTTTCAGGTTCATCCGTGTTATCACACATGTCAGTCCATTCCATGTTACGGCAGAGTGATATTCATTGCATGGATACACCTCATTTTGTTTATCCAGTCATCAGTTGATGTAGACTTGATTGTTTCTCCTTTTTGGCTATTGTGAATAGTGCTGCTCTTCTCAATTAGTTCTGTTTAAACCGATGGTTATTATAACTGGTAAAAAGAGAGGCAGGTATCAATCACAGGCACAAACACCAAGCAGGCAGAAGGCTGTATATTTATTTGCAGGCCTTCTGGTTTATTTTGAATTTAACAAGGTATGTGGGGACTCCTGAAATATTTTCCTCCAAGGTTAAGGAGTTAGACTTAGGCTATAGGTAGCAATAATTCTGTTTCCTAAAAGTAGTGTTTAGGAAAGTCATTTGCAAAATAACTGGCAACATTTATCGAGCACTCCCTAGCTGCTTGGCACGTCCTCTGAGGTTGGCAGGTATTTTCCAATGTCATTTTTACACTGACCTCTGTGCTAAATGCGGTTCTTATTGCTCTTATGGAAGAGGCTTCTCGGGCCCAGAGAGGCGGCTTGCAGCGCATGCTGGTGGTGCCAGGCTGGCTCACTGACCCGCCTCTGGGTTTCCTGCAGCTGTGAGCAGACAGCTTCTCGTTTTAACCATCATGCCTCTGTGCCCCTCGGCCCGAGGCTTGCTCAGTAGTCACAGGGCTCAGGCTGTCAGGAGGACAGTGTGGCAGTGCCAAGAATCCAGTGACCCCAGGGCAACCCCGAGCTAACGAGGTAAATAAACACTTAGCTTCCTTCTTTCCTTCCAGATGTTCTACATCAGGAGTCGGCAACTTTTTCTCTTAAGATCCAGATAGTGACTGTTTTCAACTTTGCAGGCCATAAAGTCTCTGTCGCAACTATTCAGCTCAAAGAGTGAGCCTGGCTCTGTGCCAATAAATCTTTATTGACAAAAAAGGTCGTGGGTTGCATTTGACCTGACACCTGTGGTTTGCTGACCCCTATTCTTCACAGTTCCTCAGAAGATTGCCCAGGGCAGTTGAACCCCAGTCGCCGCCATGGGTGGTGTTTTTATTGCCACACCGGTCCTGGCTTTTCTTTCTTTCCTGTATCATTGTTGGCACACCCTCCTCACTTGAGCTTCCTGGGGTCTCTAACCAGACAAACCACCTATCCTCAATTCCTTTTCCCAGGGCCTGTTTTGAGGGAACCAAGTTGAGAAAGCAGGACAATGCTATTTAGTACAATATCATGGCAGGCCGATGATGTTGCCAGGTCACATCCGTGCATGTCGATATTATAAAACGTGGAGACTTCTGCATCATTGATGACATTTTTCCTCCATTTGTGGAAAAGTGCCTTAATGCCCTCTCTGCAGGAAAACTTCATGATGGGTTGATAGATCTTTGTTACTTACTATAAATGAGAAATACAGATGACTGACTAATACTACATGTTTTCCTCCACTTTGGGCCTTGATTTGCAAATCTATTGCCTTTCGTAGTTAAACAGCACTGAGGACAAAGACTTCAGGTCTTTTAGAGCTGTATACTAAAATATTTATAAATGAAATAATATGCTGAGGATTGTCTTTAAAATTATTTGTGGGAGAGAGGTGAGTGTGGATATAAATGAAACAAGATTGGTCTTGAGTTAACAATTGTTGAAGTCGGGCGATGGAACCTGGGAGTTCATTATATTTTCTCTACTTTTCTATTTGACAATTTCCATAATTAAAAGTAAAAAAAAAAAAAAAAAACCGTTTCAAAATGTGTAGGCAAAAGCCTGCTGCTCTAAGGACTGTGTTATAGGAGGGAAGGGGCAAGTGCTCTCCAGCTAAAGGGTGGGGACCACCGCCGCTTCATTCCTTCCTCTATCGAGAGGACAGGTTCTTTTTTATTCCTGAATGTACTGAAGACCTCCTGAAAGATTTATCTTATGTGGCCAGCACTGGGGGAATGGCATTCAGCTAAGGAAGCCAAGATAAGGTGACACTTGGCAAAATGGGAAAGTGGACATTATGGCCATAAATTGGCAAACTTCAAAAGGAACAAACATTTGAGAGCAATCAGACTATCTATTCAGTAAAACATTTGGGGTTATAAAGAAGCCGTAATGTTCATCCAGGAGAATAAAACTCTGAAGATTCTGAAGGAGGTCACAGTGTTTGCTCAGAGGAGTAGGTCATTAAGATAAGAGCTTTAGCTTGAAGGGTATTCCCATGAAGTTCAGTTGATAATGGACATGCTCTTCGCCATGACCCCCACTCTGTGAGTACACAAATCAATACTTTAGTACCTAAGAGTCCTCAGGCTATGAGTAAGTCTTTCCCTGGCTTTGCTCGTCGTTTCCCTGGATTGCTCATCACTACTGGAAGAGACCTTGGAAAGGGGAGAGGGGGAATCTGGGGAGGGTCTACCCAGAAAGCAACACTGAGCTGCCAGGGTTGGCAAGGCCGAGACTGTCACCAGGCCGCCGGTGAGCTCAGACCAGTGCACACTAGTGGCCCTGCATGTCTTTGCACTGTGACTTCAGACTGTTCTCTGAGTTTTCTGTTGTGTTCATCACTCAGTTCTGAATGTTACAGGGTAGTTTTAGGTTTTGCTCTTACAGTACATAACTTAAAATTCTATTGAGTTTGTGGGAAACTGGTATTCTTGTGCAAAGAAAGTCATTGGTAAGATTTGAATTACAACCTCTGTCTCTGGAGCCCTGGATTTTCAGTCCCTTAAGTCCGTGTTGTTTGCACAAGTGTGATGGTTTTCAGTTGAATGGGGCTGCGGATAAATTGGGCTAATTTTCCATGGAAGTCAAAGCAAATCAGCACATGTGGGTGATGAGTTAGTCATCATCTTGTGCTGATTGACGTCCAAGGTCCGTGCCAGCCCCAGGTCGCCCACGCAGCTCTCCTCCATTGCTCCCCACTCCTGCACTCAGACGTGTCTGGCGTTCAGATCAAGTGTCTGATGCTCCTTCTGGCAAGTTGGGACTGAAAAGTGTAAATGTTAAATTTTGTCATAATATTAGAAAATTACAGGGGAATACAGTGTGGTATGAAAAGCATGTTGTTAGTTAATGAGATAGAATCAGGTAGGAATTCTTGGATAGATAAGAGAGGGGGTGGTGTTTTTAATATGGGAGTGATCATGAATAATTCTTCTGAACTCAGTTTTAAGTTGATATATATTAATAACAGACTTTATTTAAAAAGGTATCGAAGTGTCATGTGCAATTAAGGCTTAATCAAGGAGAGGCACGTGCATGTCACTGCTGCCAACAGAACATTGTTTAGGTAGCTTTTAATTCCCCCGTTGCTGAAACGGAATTCAGTAATTTTGCAATTAAGTTGGAGGTCTTTCTAAATCATCTTGCCTGTTAAGCATATCACCGCAATTGTTTAACAATGATTTGAATAAAAGACTGTAGAGAAATGTATTCCTAAGTGAAAATAAGGTTAATGAGGGAAAAAAGTGACCAGCACTGGTGTGTAGAATAGTGGTAAGAGCTACAGAAGCTCCTTCCAGGGAGCGATGGGCAGGAGCCAAGCCCAGGAGGTTGTTTGTATATATTGAGGAGTTTGGAAGGTTAGTGTGGCTCGCGTGGTATGTGAGGAGGGACAGAGGCCAGTAAGGACGGGTTCAGCTACAAGAAATGGAGTGCCCATTTGTAGTGCCTTAGATCCTCATTCCTCAGCGTGTGGTCCTTGGACGGCCGTGTCACCTGGGAGCCTGGGATTCATGCAGAGGCTTGGGCTCTGCCTCAGACTCTCAGAATCAGAATTTCCTTTTTGGTGGAATTTCCAAGTGACTCTTAGGCACATTAAAGTCCAGTTGAGGCAATAACAACATTTGACATCTCATTGAATAAGGATTTGAAAGTAAGCAGTTTCAGAATGGCTGTATCTACATCATTAATGTCACAGGCTCTCATCTCAGGATTTAGAGGGAAGCAGTTCAGGTGGCTGGATCTGTATCACCAGTTACACGAGCTTTCCTCGCATCTCATCACTCTGCCGTCGTCAGCGTACTGATTTTGGCCTTGTGGGTTGTGGACTCGTGGCTCCTGGAGGGTGCTGCAGCTCCTTGCACAAGTGAGTTCCAAGCAGGAGGGATGTGGCACACTCTTCTAATATCTCATTGGCCACAACTGGGTGACAGGCTGACTTGTATACTAATCGCTTGGGAAGAAGAATGGTATAAACGTGATTAATTTGTACCATTCACTGATTTAGTTTTTAAACATGGATTGCCTACTGGGTGCCAACTCCTGAGCATCCTTGGGATAAAGCCTGGGATCACGTATCTTTGCTCATTAATTGAACAAAGTTAGGGTTCTGGTGGTAAAGAGGAATGGGGGCAATGGTTATGAGGTAGGAATCATTGTCCACCACAGGTAGGTGAGTCCAGATTTGACGGAGTCTTGGACGCCATGCCAAGACTGGACTTGATCCAGCTGTCCTTGGAGAATCAAGAGAGTGACATAATCAGATCTGTGTTTTGAGAAGTGAATCTAGCCCGTGAAGCATAGACTGAGACCAGTAAGGAGACTTATGCAATGGTCCAAGTGAGAAGTGGTGAGGGCTGCCCCAGGACAGTGGAATGGGAAGAAGGGGATATATTTGGAAGGCCGCTCTGAGACAGAAGTGTTACTTCGTGACGTGAGGAAGGGAGAGGACTCTCATACGGTTCCCTGGGGCTTTGGTGGGATAGCTCTCTCAGCTGCCTAGCACTGGGTGCCGTTTTTTAAAAAGTCTGTATATTTTACACACAGGATCACAGGATACAAAGCCCCGTAACCTAGATTTTACTCTTTATATTTATCACAACTGATTTCCATGTCAGTACATATAGAACTATCTCATCCTTCTTTAGCTTTATTTTTACTTTTAGTTTGGCAATTATAAAACATAAGCAAGTCAAAAACCATTTATAATCTGACATATGTAAGAAATTATAAAAAAGCAGAAAAAGGAATTGCCAGTTCTATCCTGCTTCTGGAACATGCGCCTCTCCCATTTTGTTTCCTAAGTATTACAGACGTACTGAGAGAGTCTGGTCCACGCCCACACCTCTCTCTTTGGTCTCTCTCACACTCACGCTGTCCGTATCAGTCTGCAAGGTGCAGCTCCCACTGTTGCTCCTTCCCCCCAAATCTCTGCCCTTTATTTGTCATGAGCAGCCCGTGCTCCAAGAATAACTATGTTCACTGTAACAGGACTTGACCTAGAAGTTTACACTTCTTTTTTCTATTTATGTATGTATTTAATTGTTTTTTTAAAGATTTTATTTATGCACTTTTAGAAACAGGGGGAGGGAGGGAGAAAAAGAGGGAGAGAAATATTGATCGGTTGCCTCTCGCACGCCCCAGACCAGGGACCTGGCCCACAACCCAGGCGTGTGCCCTGACTAGAAATCAAACTGGGGACCGTTCAGTTTGCAGGACGATGCCCAGCCCACAGCAGTCAGGGCTATTTATGTATTTAGATTATAATCTATGCAGTCTGCTTCTAACAAACTTCTAGTACGCTGTGGCATTAAAATTGTGTTTATTGGCTGTCTGTCTCTCTTCACTGGTAAGTACATTCTGCGAGGGCAGAGATTTTTGATTGTTTTGTTAGCAGATGTATCCTCACAGCCTACACAGTATCTGGGCCCACGTGGGTGTTCAATCAATATTTGCGGACAAATGAACAAATCTGCAGCCGATTACCCTCATTGCACTTTTCTTTAGGACATTTAAATCTCCAAATGGTACAGCCATTCTGTGTCTTTCCCCCTTGCCCTCATATGGTGTCAGCTAATTTTAATATTAATCTAAAGAAAAGGGGGTACAGGAACGCATTCCCCCCCAAGAAGTCACTCGATGCATACCACAGTGGAAGGTAAGGATTGCTGTTGTCTGGCCTTTGGTGTTATCTCCCTGCCCTGCCTCGCTCCCAAGCCGACGGCGTTAACATCCAGACTCCCTTCCTGGCTGATGCAGCCGAGGGTCAGTGTAATGCCCACAGCCACACTAGAGCAATGTGGCAGGGATGCCCCTCCTTTCAAAGGGAGGAAAGAACTCAATAAAGGTGAGACGTGGTTTTATGCCGTGCTTTTACTCTTCACAACCATTAAAGTAATAAATATCATCACCCTTATGAGATGAGCAAAATTATCTCATCACAAGAATGTATAGTAAAGGGAGACAGTTGGTATTCTAACGTAGACTTTGACGCCAAATTCTACTTGTTTTTTAGCTTCCATCACTTTCTCATAAAAGTTCAAAAGAGATGAATGCTTTTCCTTTTCTTCATTATTACTTTTAAAAGGTCAACATTTGAGGTTCAATTCCTGACAAGCTGCATAGCCTCGTCCTCCCTCCCGCCTTCCTCTTTCCTCCTTTCTCATTCTTTCCATTTAGAATCCAACAAAGACGATAGTTTTTAGTGATGTCCTGTAGACGGTGTATTTTATTGAAAATTCCAGGCAAATAAAATTATAAGCAGTCACTTGTGGAAGCTGACAGCGGAAAATATGATTTTCAGCATTTTTTTTTCTTGCACTCATCTCTTCTCAGAGCCACAGAAACAGATGGCCATGTTTGCTGGATTCACTGCTAGTTTTTATGCCCCTTTTCTCATATACATTCATGGTGACTAAGTTTACTTTTAAACACATATGCTAAGAATAATGACATGATTTTTTGGATGGAAGTTCTCTAGGAAAAAAGTATGCTTCAGAAAGAGTCTGTGAGATCAACATAGGAGCTCTGTCTCCCAGAAAATCCATTCTCGAATTAGCCCTTTAATTTCCAAAGCCTCCTGGCCTGTCCACCTTCCAGCTCCCACCAGTAAATGCCAAACTCCTTAGCTTGGCAGTCAAGGGCCTTGGCCGTTTGGCCTCAGATGATTTTTTTAAACTTTTCCTCTAAGTCCAAAATTTTGTATCCTGTTCTCCAACACAGTGGAACTGTTTATTTTTGCCACAATAGCTGAGCTTTCTTCTTTCTTGCCCATTTCTGTTTCTCTTATCTGGAGAGGTTTTTCTCTTCTTTTACTTAACGAAAACATTTCATCTCTCCCAGATCATGTGCCTCCTCCTCCAGAAAGCTTCCCTAGACTGGATTTGCTTTCACACCTGCAGCCCTCCTGAGTCTTTGTTTATTCCTTCTTTAGGACGCTTATACTATATCTTTTATTTTATTTCTGCCCCAATTCAGAGAACCATTTTAAGGCTATTCATTTAGAAAAGGAATGCATCAAAATACTTCAAAATATGCTAATTGTATATTGGGGCAAAGTTGCAGCAAAGCAGTTCAGTTTGAATGCCTGCCTCTTGGCATGCGCAGTGTGTTTTTCCAGTCTCCCCCCACCACTATTGTCTTCCAGTTGCCATTCACATACTTACATGCTGCCTGAGCCCTCATGGCCCTTGAGTTCACGAGCTCCATGGAGCAGTTCAGTTAACCACTCGATACACCAGGTTCAAGTTAAGGTTCTATCACAGACCAGCTGGCTGTCTCAGGTTAGGAGTCAGTGTTCTAATGATACCTCTGAATGGCCTTTTGTATTTGAGGTGGGCCTTATGTAAATAAACAGATTTGCTTTTTGGTTTGTTGTTTTTCGCCTGTGAACTCAAATACAGACAAACAGATGGCCATGTGTCAGAGATTCCTGGAATGAATTGGAGAACAAGCATATTTATGTTCGAACTGAAAGGACTCCCTGCAAAACTGCCTCCAGCTTATCTTGAGGCCTTAGAAACAGAAGTGACACTTTGCTGCTGTCCATCAAGAGACTAGGCTGGAGTAGGGCTGGTAGCTGTGTGCAGTCCTGACCCTGTGCCCACACCAGACACCAGGGTAATCACAGCACCCAGGACATGCCTGCTGAACCCAGACAGGGCCGCGTGACTCGGCTCATCACTGCAGCCAAATTTCTACTGCCAATAGATCAGGGTTGGAAAAAGAGAGACGTCATGGTGAGACGTGGTCGGCATCTTGTAACCAGGGGAACTTTGGGGTGCTGCTTTAGTCAGAAATGGAAGACTTGCATTTATTGAAGGTTAGTAGGATGTGAAATCCTGTATGCAGAGGATATTATAAATTAGGAAATGCTATAAAGGCAGCTGCTCTTTCTTAATGGTGCCCTTTACCTAAATGGTCTTTGATCATTTCAAAGTGCATGAGAGATGGGTGTCACCTCCATTTTATGGGTATGGAAACAGAGCTTGGAAGTTTTGTAAGTTTGCCCGAGTCTCCCAGCTCACAGTAAGGGGTGTGCTGGGATGTCCCCCAGCTCTGTCTGACCTCAGACCACCGCTCTTTGCGCGAGATCACGCTGGCTCCCAGATCACAGCCTGCGCATGTAAGTTACTTCCCACAACAACAATTTCTACTGTAATTAACAGTCCGTTTCAATATAGAATGGGTTGTGTTCCTTCTTATTCTCCCTGGTTCCACATTCCTTCCAGCCCAAGGCTCGCACTTCTGGGGATGTGTGAACAAGATTTGCTCCTCAGAGAAAACAGGAGACAGGAAATAGCAAAGGATAAAGGAGGAAGGGCCAGGGTCAGGTCAAGAGCTTCCCACATCTTCTCGTACCAGTCTGGCATCAGCCCGACAGAAGCCTTAAGGAGGTCGTAGAAGCCAGAGGCCATAATCAAAAGATGGGAAGATAAGTGGAATGCTGAAAACGCAAGACGCGCGCTTGCAGCTTGGACGAACATTGATTAGCTCAAGTGTCTGCACAGTTAAATGATGTGCATGGATTTTAATTTCGCTGCTAACATCTTATGACTTAAAGCGGCTTTATGCTCATGCCTGGGATTTCGTATACAGCTTTGACAGAGTCACAGATTTCTGATGTCAGTCTCCATCATCTGCGAGGCTGGAGGAGTTCCTCCGTGGCTGCTGGATTCCATGCAACCGTGGAGGATTTAGTGAGTATCTATCCCACGCGTTAGTAGTTTTGCAGTTGCTACTGAAAGTGGGTGGTAGTTATGTCTCTGAATGTCTTATTCCATAAGAAGCCAACTGGATATGGCTGTTTGGGAACCATCTGAGGCAACTGGATGCCAAGGGTTCCGATTCCTTCCCAATCAAAGGACACTGAGCACTGGCCTCCAGAAAAGACACAAAGTCTCAGTCCTACGCTGCTGTGCCTTCCCTCCTAGAAGAGTCACTGCTCTGTGACCTTCTGTTCCCCTCACACTTCTCACTGGAGATGGTTTAAATTAACAAATTCAACGCAAATCATAAAATGTTTCAAAAGTCATTGTAAATGGTTTCTTATTCATAGTTTTTTTGAACTGAAAGAGTGTTCTTGAGTCTTCTGTCTCACTTACACCCTAGCTTTCCTCCAGTGGCCAGTCCTGTTAGTTCTATTCCCAAAATATATCTTGAATCCATCAGCTTCTATCTAATTTTCACTGCCAACCACCATCCTCATCCAAGCCACCATCACAATAGAAACCAGTTCTAACTGGAGAATTGGTGTCTTGCTTCCATCCTGCCCCTCAATATTCTATTCTCCATGGTCAGAGTGACCGAGTAAAGAATTAAACCATGGAATTCCTCTCTTCCAACCCACCAAGAGCCCCCCATTACTTTTAGGTGGCAGTCCAGCTCCTTACCACAGCCTTCAAGGCCTTGGGTTGTCTGTCTTCTGCTTTTATCCTCAGCTTTATCTTGAGCCACTTTGTACCTCACTCTTCAGTCCCCACGGAGACAGTGGCCTCCTTCCATTCGCAGACCCTTTGCACATGACGTTCTCCTGACTCACGACATGCCTAGCTCATCAGGCCCCAGTCTTAGAACTTACAGAGACCTGTTGACTAGACATTCTAACATCCGTCCCTGGCCCACAAGCCGTCCTCTCACATATTACCTTGTTCTCTTCCTTCATAGCACTTGCCTCCCTGTGTAATTGTGTATTTCACTCGTATTCTAACTCGCCTATTGCCCGTTTCCTCCAGTAGATTGTGGGCCCTGTGAGGGCAGGGACGGCATCTGCTTTCTTCACCATGATGTCCGAGTACAGGCATGCCTCGGAGGTTTTGCGGGCTTGGTTCCAGACCACCCACAATGAAGTGAATATCACAATAAAGCGAGTCACATAAAGTTTTTGATTTCACAGTTTATATTATGTTTACACTATAATATAGTTTATTAAGTGTGCAATAGCATTATGTCTAAAAAAAACACGTTCATACCTCAATTAAAAAATACTCTATTGCTAAAAAATGCTAAATATTATCTGAGCCTTCAGCCAGTTTAAATGTTTTGGCTGGTGGAGGGCCCTCCCTTCAGTTTGTAAGAGAATTTGTAAGGTTAATACATAATAACAGAGGGGGAAACGTACACCTAGCACAATGGTTGTTACCCCTGGGCATGGAGGGATAATGCTGTAAGTAATATTTTACTATAAAAATACATATATGTACATATGTGCAAAATGTTTATTTTTTTTTAATTATTTATTTTCAGAGAGAGGAGAAAGGAGGGAGAAAGTGAGGGAGAGAGACATCAGTTTGTTGTCTCTCCTACACCCCTGAATGGGGACCTGGCCTGCAACCCAGGCATGTGCGCTGACTGGGAATCAAACCAGTGACCTTTCTGTTTGCAGGCCAGTGCTCAGTCCACTGAGCCACACCAGCCAGGGCTGTGCAAAACATGTAAAACTGTTAAAACTGGGTAGTAGCTCCATAGATATTGATCCTATTATTCCATTTCTTTTTTTGAAATATTTTATTATTAAAAGTATCTTCAGAAAACAAGAATGCTGAATGTAATAAAAGTCCAGTAACAGAGTTTACTGCTTTGCCGATGAGGAATAATCTGGCTTTTCTTTTAACCTCTTGTGGCTAGTTTCTGCTTGGCCTTTGTGTGCGTCACCTCATTAAGCCTCACTTCCTCCAGGCATCTTATAGGCCCCCAGGGCTGGGTTCGAGGCCTCTGTGTGCTTTCATAGCATGCTCTCTTTTCCTTCTAGAAACACTTCTCCCCCAGTCACGTAGTTTCCTGTTTACTTGCTGTATGTGCCCACTGGACCCTGAGATGTTACTCCAGGGGCAGGTGGCTTCTTTGCTGCGGCCTCCCCAGAGACTGGTGTGCAGCTTAGTAGAGATGCTTACTAAATGACTGAATGTGTTACCGGATGCTTCAATGGCTTAAGTTCACTGCTGCGCATGCGGTGGGCTGGAGTTGGATACTTGAAAATCACCAGTTATATTTGCTATGTATCAACTATGAATTGAAACAATAAAGCAACACTTCTTGGCCCCAAGGGGCTGTATGCCCCTTTCTGGGACCTGGCCAGCCTGTGGCCCTTGCACCACAGTGTCACAGTTGGAGGAGAGGAGCAGGGTGATGTGCTTCTTGTAAGGAAACGTTGTCCTAGACCCACTGACTCATCTAACCCAGGAAGAGGTTCTATTAAGCTTTGGCAGGGCCCACTCAAACAAACTTCTGGGCACTGGGAGCTCAGGGACCTGCAGTCCGTCAGCCTGGCCAGCTTTTCACGGGGAGGAGCACTGTGCCTGCCTCCCCCACCCCCAGCAGCCCAGCCACTGCTTTGCCTCAGGTTCAGGCTGTGGCTGGCTTGCCAGCCCCAGTGGCTCACTCACCTCAATAAGGGCCTTCAGACCCAAAGAGAACTTGCTTCCTTTCCCTCTCCTTCCAGGCCCATTCATTTGATTATTTTTTAGAACCTGCTGTCCCCGGCTCCACCAGAGAGGTGGAACTTTTCCCCTGACAAAGCCAGCTGGTGCTTGTCTCAAGGCCCTCTCTTCACTAGCCCCAGTCCCTGAAATCTTAGAGCACACAGTCCAGTGTTGAGAGCAGTTAGGACCATTCACTTACATGCCATTGTACCTCAGCTTTCCCAGGTGCAACCTTGGGCAAATTATATTATATTTAATATAATGTAATATATTAATATAATATATAATTATATTATATTACCTTTCTGAACCTCGGCTTTTCTGTCTGTAAAACAGAATAAATAATGCCTCGCAGCCCTGGCTGGTGTAGCTCAGTGGACTGAGCGCGGGTTGGGAACTAAAGGGTCCCTGTTTGATTCCCAGTCAGGGCACATGCCTAGGTTGCAGGCCAGGTCCCTGTGAGGGCCGTGTGAAAGGCAACCACACATTGATGTTTCTCTCCCTCTCTGTCTCCCTCCCTTCCCCTCTCTCTAAAAAAATAAATAAAAATAAAATAAAAAATAATGCCTCGCAGTAGAGTGTTGAGAAAATAACTAGGCGCTGTGTAGTAAAAGTGGTTAAGTTGACAGAGTGCTTACGCCCAAATCCTGGTTCTGACCCTTCAGGTTCCCCTTCAGAAATAGGGCGATCCTGGTCCCTACCTCACACATTGTAAATGTTGCATGCCTGGCCCATAATGAGCACCATCCAAAGGTGTGCTGGTTTTATCAGTGTCTGCACTCAATACACATTATGCTCTATTACAATTGTTATTGCTTGTCTCGGTCCATTCAGGTTGCTATAACAAAAACGCCATAGATCAAGTAGCTTATAAAGTACAGAAATTTATTCCTCACATTTCTGGAGGCTAGGAACTCCAAGATCAAGGTGCTGGCAGACTAAATTTCTGGTGAAAGCCCACTGCCTGGTTCACGGATGGTCATCCTCTCGCTTTACCTGGTGGGAGGGGCCAAAGATCTCCCTGAGGCCTTTTTAAAATAAGGGCCCTAATCACCTCCCAAAGGTCCCACTTCCAAATGCCATCTCATTAGGGAGTAGGCTTCACATAGGAATTTGGGGAGGATACAAACATTTAGTCTATAGCATTCTGCTGCTCCTGGTCTCCCAGAATCCATGTCTTTCTCACATGCAAAATACATTTATTTAGTCCCAATGGCCCCTAAAGTCTTTACTTGTTCCAGCATCAACTCAAAAGTCTAAAGCCCAAAGTCTCACCTAACTATCATCTAAATCAGATGTGGGTGAGACTCCAGACGTGATTCATCCTGAAACAGATTCCTCTCTAGCTGTGAACCTGAGAAACCAGACAAGGTTCGTGCTTCCTAAATACTATGGTGGGACAAGCATGGGATAGACATTCCCATTCTAAAAAAGTCCAGACTACAGGGAAAACTCCATGAGATCTTCGGACTTGAGAATCATCCTCTTCGGCTTGATTCTCTGTCCTCTAGGCTCACTGGGGCAGGCTCCCACCCTCTGGACACACTGGGACAGAGGTCCTGCCCTGCAGCTCTGTAGGGCAGGAGTGGAGGCTCCAAGACTGTGTGGTCGTTGCGAGGATCGATGAGATAACACGAGGCCTGTCCGGAAAAAGTCCAGCCATTGTTAATATAATGAGAAAGGTTTGCACGACATCTATGTAACCTGGCAGCCAAGGAGAGTGGACTGGAATGCGCATGTGTGAACAATGACAACTTCACTGTACTAGACAGTGGGGACAGTAGATGCTGTTGAGTGAGCATGTGTGCTGTGTGGCCGTCACATTCAAAATGACTGAGTAAGTAGAGCAACGAATCTGCATCAAATTTTGTATTAAGCTTGAACATATCTCCTTCTAAACTGGACAATTCAGAAGGCTGCAGCTATGGGAAACTGATGATTGGCAGCTTCATCACGACAATGAATTCACTTATACAGGGTCTTATGCAGGGTTTTTTTGGCAAAACATCAAATCACCCGGGTGACTCAACCCCACTACAGCCCAGATTTGGTGCCCTGAGACTTCTGGCTTTTCCAAACTAAAATCACCTTTGAAAGGGAAGAGATTTCAGACCATTGATGAGATTCAGGAAAATACGACAGCAGATGGAGATTGGGAGAACTGTGTGAGGTCCCAAGGTGCCTACTTTGAAGGGGACTGAAGCATCACTGTCCTCTGGACAGTGTTTCCTGTATCTTGTATCTCCTTCAATAAATGTCTGTTTTTCATAGTACACGGCTGCATGCCTTCTGGACAGACCTCGTATACAAAAATATTTGGTGTGCATAAGTGCCCAATGGATATGGTCCTGAGCCTTCCTTCCTGATCCTTGACCTTGGAAAGGTGGTACCTCAGACAAGAGGCAGGTGACCATTGCCACTGAGTTGCAGGCATTCATTCTTGCCATCGCCCCAATGGTAAGGAATCTATTCTAGATTCCTGGAAAAGTTACAACAGCTTTGGTGCCCTTGAGACATTATGATTTTGAGACTGATGAGCAGGTATGATTAGTTTCACCTTGACCTTGAGCCAAGGCTTGCCAGGCACAAACCCATTATTGGCTTTTCATTGAGCACACATTCCTGAGAGAAGCTGGGAAGGGAACTTGGAGATCATAAGTCTAAACTCCAAAATTTACAAGGTGGAAACAGGCTCAGAGATGAAACTGAGATCACACAGCCAGTCGTGAGCGGGTAGAAGCTAGGGCTCACACCTGCATGCCCAGCCCCGTGTTACTCTGGGGCTGCCTTTGAAGACATCCCCCTCCACAGAGAGATAGACTCCAAAGGGCTGTGTGCCAATCAGTCAGACCCTTTTAGAGGAATTCTGACCCTCCTCTGAAAGCCAATTTATCTTCACCTTGCCCAGAGCATAACCTGTGTCTGCTTGAAAAATTCCAAGTGAGAAGAGTAATGTCTCAGACAACCCCCCGCAACTTGTAAGCATTTGAGAAATTGAAGGAGAGTCCAACACAAAGGGAAGAGAGAAGCTATTTCCTTCTTACATCTTCTTGGCCCTTACATTTCCATCAAAGCCAACACAAGTAGTTTCCATTTCTGTATCTTATCTGGCTGTCTGTGGAGACCAGGATGCTGACAGGAGTTTATTTTATTTTATTTTTTTAAGATTTTATTGATTTATTTTTAGAGAGAGGGGAAGAGAGGGAGAATGAGAGGGAGATAAACATCAATGTGAGAGAGAAACATCGTTCCATTGCCTCTCCTACATGCTCCAGCTGGGGACCGAACCTGCAACCCAGGCATGTGCTCTAACTGGGAATCAGAACAGTGACCTATCGCTTTGCAGGACAGCGCCCAACCAGCTGAGCCACACCGGTCAGGCTGACGGTTTATTTTAAAATCCATGCATTCCTTTGCTAAGTAGTGACTCCAGAGAGACCTTTTATCTTAGTTTTTAGAGAGGCTTTACCGTGGAACATGGCATTCAGATCTTAGCTTCTGGTAAGTGTGCTTGTTCTGTGCACCTGAAAATTGCTCTGAGCTAACCAGGTACACTCCTCTTGGTGGAATGCAAGTGTGCACGGTGTGGTGGACTTTTGTAGGAATCTCAAGCCGCAGCAAGGAAACAGATAGGAATTGCTTTGTGCGACTCTGCAGAGGTGTGTGGCTCCCTGCCAGCGACAAGCAACCCACAGGGAAGAGTCACCATGCTGTGTGTGTGGGTGCGTGCTGTGTGGTTCTGATTCAGAATACGGACACACACAAGTTTAGGCTTTGAAAAGAGTGAGGGCATTGATAGAGAGTTTCAACTGTGTTTAAAGCCTGCCGATTTTGTAAGACAACTTTTTAAAGAGCAGTTTTAGGTTCACGGCAGAATTGAGCAGAAGACACAGATTGCCCATATAGCCCCTGCCCTCATAGTAAGTAGCCTCTCCTTTCACAAAAATCCCCCACCAAGAATGACCATCTGTTACAATTGATGGACCTGCACTGACACATCATTGTCACCCAAAGTCCACAGTTCACATTACAGTTCCCTCTTGGTGCTGTGCATCGTGTGGGTTTGGACAAATGTCTGATGACATGTATCCATCATTATAGTGTCATATAGAGTATTTTCACCCCCCTAGAAATCCTCTGTGCTCTACCTACTCATCCCTTCCCCACCCTCCGCAACAACTGCTCTTTTATTGTCTCCATAGTTTTGCCTTTTTCAGAATGTCGTATAGTTGGAATCAATTAGTATGTGGCCTTTTCAGATTGGCTTCTTTCACTGAGTAATATGCAATTAAGTTTTCCACATGCTTTTTCATGGTTTGATCACCCATTTCTTTTTAGCAATGAATAATATTCCATTGTTTGGATATATCACTATTTATTTATCCATTCGTCTATTAAATGGCATCTTGGATGCTTCCAAGTTTTGGTAATTATGAATAAAGCTGCTATAAACATCCACATGCAGAATTTTGTATGGATGTAAGTTTTCAGTTTCTTTGGGTAAATATCAAGGAGTGAGGTTGCTGGATTGAAACTTACCATTTTAAGGAACTAAATGAAGGTGAACAAATAGAACTTGTTTTAGAAGCAGGAAATAATTCTTATTAAAAGTAAACTAAGCTATCTTGTAATAAAAAAGGAAATTACTATTCATTATAGGAAGAAAAGGGAGTTTGGTCTGATTTTTATTCACTGATAGGTTTGTTCAGGAGGTAGGAATTGATATTTTTCAGTCTAATTTTTAAAGAGAAACATACCTTCCAGTTTAGAAAAAAGGTTATTTTTTGGTGAAATTTGCTATGCAAGTGGTGCTTTTTCTGTTTCCATTATAAATTATAATTAAAATGTCTGAGTTTAAAGCTGAGCATCTATATTTAGTTACAACACAGGGAGAGGATGTCAAAATCTTTGACTCTAAATTTTCAGTGTGTTTTCTTTTATGAGCTCATTGCCGCTGGGTTTTTCCATGAATTTGAAACATGTGTGTGCAGTACTTTGGAAAGAAGATTATTTGCTTGAACTTTATAGGATGAGCTAAAAATAGAAAAACACTGTTTCTATTTTTGGAATGTCTTTCCAGCTAAAAAGTGAACATGATCACTGTATATATTAAGCAAAAATATTGAAAAGGGAACAGATATTTAAATGGCAAAATACGTTAACTTAGCTGGTTTAGAAATGTCACCAGCATTTTAATGAAGAGATAAATTTGTGTCAAAAAGCAAATTTCTGTTTTAACAAGGCTGCCGAGTACAGAGGGAAAAAGGCATCCTGAAAGCGGTGTGAACTTTCATCTTTCGGAGGTTTTGTTCCTGTCTGGTTCCCTCTGGAGTTCCAAGTTCCAGTTGGGTTGCAGCCAGCTTTTAATTTTGCAAGGCTTTTGGATAAATATAATGAAGTGAAGGTGAATGAAGGATTTTTCTCCCCTAAAAATATTTTTATTAAACCTGCTTGCTATTATTTTGACTTACAAGAAACTACAACTGGACACACCGTTGTGGGGGACTAAAAAAGTTAATACTTTCCCTTCCACCTTCTAAGTTCTTCGAGGCTGGGCTCATGGTCATCTTAACAGAGAGATTAACAGGGGAGAATCAAAGTTTTAATACATGCGCAGGGAATTCACATAGGCCTGAAAATTCCAGAGACAGTGAGGCAACATGGGGTATATAGGACACGTTGGACGAAGGAGAAAATGGAGGGATAGATGGGGTATTAGGTTTCAGAAGTGAGGGTGGACAATTGACAGGTAGTTGAGGAAGAGCAAAATACACATGGCAGGAAAATCCTTGCTAGGCAAGTCTAAAACAACGAGACACAGGGGTACCCTGCCCGGTGTCCTCTTAGTTCCCACACTTAATTCAAATCAGGCTGAGGTGAACATCCTAGGGTCTCCTTCCTGGAGCAGGTTTCTCTGTCTGAATCTCTCGGACAGGAAAGTGGGGGGAGGGTCAAAGGTTCTTTCTGAGTCTTTTGTTTCTTAATAAACAGCTTAAAACTCAATATCCCACAAAGGCAACTTCAGGGTGGCAAAATTTTGGTTCCCTTTACAATCAAAATATAAAATTAGACACCTTAATTTAAACGTCGACATGGTTCTGTAAAAGTACAATGCTCTTTAGCTATCACCTGAACTTATTGTCTACCTCCTAAAAAGCCTTCAGCTAATTTATCCGTTCACATTTCCCATGTTTTCTTTGACTCATTCACCAATCTATTGAGCACATTTGCTCTGAAGCCAGTCTTCAAAGTACTCAGTATCGTCACACAGAGACTGTTTTAGCAGTTAGTGTGATTTAAAATGTGAGTGCGTGTGTGCTTGAGAGAAAGAGAGAGATGTGGATGGGAAGGGAGGCACAGTATTGGGCGGAAGCGAGGAAGGGAGTAGTGAGTGAGTGGGGGGAGCGAGTGGGCAGAATCAGTGGCTTGTGGGGAAATTTCTGAACGGTCTGAAAGGGTGCAGGGCGAGTATGCTTGTGAACCCCAAGTCTCTGCCCAGCTAGAATGATAGGGATTTACCAGAGAACCTTGGGGAACTCACCGTGTGGCTTATAAAGTGACAAGTGGAGCACAGTCGTGCTGCTAGACACAGCGACTCATGAAAAGGGGAAGGAAATATTGAGAGACATTCGGGGGGCCCGCTGAGCCTGGCATTTGGTTTGGCTAACACGCAGTGTGACCTCAACTGTTTGTCCTGTCTATAAACCCAGGCAAGATCTTGAGACCTCCAGCCCATCCCTTCTGTATTATTTCTACATTAATAATGTATCGTATTATATTGTATTGCTCAGGGTTCTCCAGAGAAACAGAGAAAATTATTTATATATGTTCAAAGTCCATTTATGTCTTAGCATGTATTACTTTTTATGACCAACTAATATTCCATTGTGCGGGGACACTACATTTAGCTTGTGTCCACTTTTTAGCCATTATGAATGATACAACAGTCACGTACAGGTTTTCTCATGGACGTATGTTTTCAATGCAGACAGAGGGATTTTTTTCATGATTTTTCTGGACTCGATAGTATTCTCAGCAAGTATTTTTTTCTGGAAACAAACTTTTATGCTGGTGGGAGATGACTGGGTAGCGTCCTCTATGCCTTTCTTTGTCCAGCTGGGGTCCTTCTCCCTGGGAAGCCCAGTCTCGCATCAGCGTCCCTGGAAGTCCTGAAGTCTTCCAGCCAGGAAGCCGGTTCTTCCTCTGCAGCCGGATCTTACCGTGTTTCTCTGGGAAGTCCGTGGAGTTCCTGCTCGATAACTCCTGCTAGGTCTTCCCTGCTAGGTCCTGCGGCTACCCTCTCTGCTCCTTGAGGTCAGGCTTCAGGTCTGACCACTTTTGCTGTTTTTTGTAAGGGCAGATGCTGCTTTATACAATAGGTGCTAATGGATGTTCATGAACTGAATAAATTTCGGATCAGCTGCTGCGATATCGTGATTTATAATAAGAAATATATATTCGGTCTTTGTCCCCCTTCCTGGCAGAGAGCTCCTAAAACCTTTGGATTTTCCCAGGAAGAGAATGAGAAAGGTGTCTTTTGTTATGTTAATGAGGCGATTTTTGGTTAAACCCCTAAGTTAGCAAAGGTTAGAGGTTGGTTGCCAGGGGAACCCACCACGTGATGAAAGGGTTGAAGTTTCCAGTCCTGCTCCCTAACCTCCTGGGAGAGGGGAGAGGCTGGAGATCGAGTTCAGTCACCTATTGCTGATGATCTAATCAATTATGTTTATGTAATGGAACCTCCATAAAAACGCAAATGATGGGGTTCAGGGAGCTTCCTGGTCGGTGAGCACGTGTGGATGCAGAAAGAGCGTTGCTCCTGGAGGGCATGGAAGCTCAGTGCTCTCCCCATACGTCGCCCTGTTTGTCTCTTCCATCTGGCTCTGTGTGAGTTATAGCCTTTTGTAATAAACCATTAAACTCCTAAGTAAAATGTTTCCCTGACTTCTGTTAGCCATTCTATAAATTAATTGAACCCAAGAAGGGGGTTGTGAGAACCTGTGATCTATAGCTAGTTAGTCAGATGCACAGGTGACAACGTGGACCTTGATTGGCATCTGAAGTAGGGGAAGAGGACAGTGTTGAGCCCTTAACCTGTGGGATCTGAGAGTATCTCCAGGTGGGTGGTGTCAGGATTGAGTTGAATTGTAGGCATCCTAGGCCGGTGGTAGAGTAGTGCTCGGTGGTATGGAAAGAAAACACACCCTGTAATTGGTGTCGATGGTACTTGCCACGTGGTTCTGATTCATTTGAAGTTGAGTTTCCTTTTGTTAGTATTACAATGGCTGTTTTTTAACCAGGTCTTTCAGGGAAGTGGGGGGACCGAGTTGGTAGGGTGAGGTCATGCTTTTGCAACTTCCCCCCATTTGAGTGGGAGAGCAGCCTGTCTGAAAATCCCTCCCAACCTTAAAAGGTTTTGCTGTCCTTGCCTGTTGCTCCTCCTCAAAGGAGGGCATTGGCCGAAGAGGAGGGCAGGGGTGTCAGGGTTGGTTTTGAGGGGGTGTTAGGGTCAGGCTTAGTAGGAGAGCAATTCTCCCAGTTCTCTCCTGGCTCCTCTTTCTCAAATCCTTCCTTAATATCTCAGGAAAGCTGAGAGGATGAGAGATTAGATCATACTTTTAAAGTGACTTAGAAAGGCAGTAGTCCTGGATTTTCTGTAATCCTATTTGTTTAAATCTCTGCAGTCCTGTATGGATAGCCTATTGCTCTGCACAGAGCAACCATATCTTTTTTTTAAAATAAGGGATCTAGAACTATGGAAGTGGTTGGCAATCCTAGCCAACAAACAGAATCACCTTAGGGGGAAATTACAGACACACACACACACACACACTGTCTCTCTCTCTCCTGGGAGCTTAAGTAAACCTAGATGTCAATACCAATATTAACCTCTCCGACTGACTTCATTTGGCTGACACAGTTTGCTTGGCTGGGTGGAATTTTAATAATTGAGCATGCCTTCTCCAAAATGCCACGGTTCATTCATTCCTTATTGTCTCACACATGGCCCTCTTCACACGTTTATATGACCTGCCTGCCCTCTGAGGTCTCTGAGAATTCCACTCTGCCCAAGCAGCCAAATTAGCAGCCTTCCTTCCCCACCTGCTCCCCTTGACACCACAGGTAACTCTGATGGACAATCAGGTCTTGGAACCATAGGCATCTTTGAGCAGTGACAATTCTGTCTGTAGAGGTTCTCAGTGCTGGCTGAAAGAGAATCACAGGGAGCTGTTAAAAATCACTGATGCCTGGTCAACATACATGTCTTCCCTGGGGGAATATACAGTCTCAGGAAAGGATACATTTTTCAGATGGGGTTGGGGGAGTGTGGGTGTTTTAAGGAAACTTGTTTTGAGTGTGGGATCAGTTACATTGGTGTTAACAGTTTCCCTTTAATGAAATTTCAGATTATAACAATTTCTTTGTGCAATGCGACTGACAAGCTACATGTTAACAGCGAATTAAAATAAGATCTTACATGTGTATTTCTTAAAATATTTGGTGTTAGAGCTCCATACCTTACCGTCTATCAAGTCTACTCTGTGGAAAGGTCCTTGAGTGCCCATGAAATGAGTGATTCTGTCCAGTGCTGGGCCGGGGAGACCCGGGGCAGAGGGAGACCTCTGTGAGTCTAATAGAAACATAAGCTTTAGGCAAGTTCAGGCCAAGATCTGCAAAAGCCTCCATCGTGATGTGTGTATATGGAGGCTTGGATTCACGTTGAAACAAATGAAGTTTTGATGTCCCGTTTTCTCCTGTACCCTATCCCATTGTAACTGCACCACATTCAGGATTTGGTCTGACTTCAATTTTTTTTTTTCATAAGAAGTGCAGTTTTTATTCTTTTAAATTTAGTTTTTTGTTGTTTTTTTTTTTTGCCATTCCACCTCCTGCCAAAGTGGCAGAAAATTTATCTCAATCAGTTAGAGGCAATGCAGGTTTCTTTAGTCAATTTTGAGCTCCCCTTATTGTCTCCTCAGTGTTGCTTCTAAGCTGTGGGCATTCTCCTAGAGCTCAGTCCAGGGGTTGGAGTGATGGGGTACGATGATGTTTGTCATCGGTCTAACTTGCCCCGCCTGGTGCTCAGGTGCCCATCCACTCCCATCAAAATTATGTTGTTGCCTAGGCACTCTTGAGATTTCTCTGTAGTTCTCACCATTCTGAGGACACAGGACAATTTTAACTGCTTTCTTCGGGGGCTGTTTGTCAGTGCTGGATTACTGTGATTGTTAGACCGACGTCAGCAAATCTCATATACTCGTGCATTCCCAAACTTTTTATGTGCAAACAGCTACCTGCAGACATGGTGAAACGAAGGCCCTGACTTAGTAGGTCTGGATTAGGGCAGGGCCTGCGTTCTAACAAATCGTCAAGTGATGCCGAGGCTGCCTGTCCATGGACTGCACTTGGAGGAGCAAGACTGGAAAGTCAGAAGGGCTCTGACTGTAATGGAGCTCTCAGCCTGCGTTTCTTCCATTTGCTTGGGGAACTGATGTGGTCACAGGAAAAGATTTGGTTAGGTGGCTACAAATGCACTCCCGTTTTCTACCTCTTAATTTCTTTAGGGAACATCTCTGCTTATAAGAATAAAAGAAAAGCACTTCCCTAAAATGCTTCTAGGGCGGGTTGCAATTACCCAGGTATGCTCTTTTAGAATGATATCTCTCTTGACTTCCACCATGCCTTTATCACTTATCTTCTCATGTACCCTAAGGGGAGGAGAAAAAAAAGAGATGCCGCCCCCTTACATCTCCCGTGATCCTACTCCTGGTTCTCAGGCCATGGATGTGGACTAGACTTACTTCCCTACTTGTAGCGAATAGAGTACAGCAGAAGTCTTGGGATGCATCTTCTGAGATTAGTGTATACCAGCAATTTTCAACCGGTGTGCTGCAAGAATTTTTAAAACATGCAATACCTGATTATTTAGTCAGGGGCACTGACATTTTCCCCTTAGATTGTCAAATAAAAAAATGAAACCAGCCAACACAATAGCTGTCCCATGTGAATGAATCCAAATTATACCCATTTTTTGGTCAGATCGGCAAGAAATATATTTGTTGGTGGGCTGCAGAATTTTACCAATAAGTTTGCGTGTACCATGGGATGGAAAGGGTTGAAAATCGCTGGTTTTGACAACAGCTGACTTCCTTCTTGGACACTTGCTCTTACTCAGCTCGCTGGGGCTGGGCTGCAAGCTGCCATTCTGTGAGCAGCCCTAAGGAGAGGCCTACCATGGTGCAGCAAGAAACCGAGGCCCTGAGACCAGCAGCCTGCAAGGGAGGAATCCTGGAAACAACTGGATGAGTGATCTTGGAAGGGATTTGCGGCCCCAGTCCAGTCTGAGGATGAACTGTAGGCTTAGCTAACAGCAATCTCAAGAGAGACCTTGAGCCAGAGGCATTCGCCTAAGATGCTTCTGGGTTTTTCACCTACAGAAACTGTTGATTTAAGCTTCTCAGATTTGGGGTAATCTGTTACTCAGCAATGCCAGGCATTTGGGGAACATCATGATAATGTATGACTAACCTATCATGAAGATAATGCACAATTATTATGACAAAAAGAAAGAGAAGCAACATTCTTGGGCTAGGGTGGCTATTTGGATCCAACTCAGTGAGTGGCTCAGCGTGACACACACCTTCACATGTCGATTACTAGACCTTTGGCCTTTTTTATTTCTATTTTGGTCAACGTGGAACTCTCGGATGTCTGAGTTTGAAACTCAATTTAACCTTTGTAGCTATAAACCAACTACACTTGTACTTATCATCTTGCTTTGAAAGAGAACCGGTGAAATCAACATTTCTCCTGTCGCTAAACTCTCCTGGGCTGGCAGGATCAGAAGGTGCCTTTCTCCGCCCCTTTTCTAGTCTCAATAGCGGAGTTGTCTGACTCGGAGAAAACCACCTTCGATTACATAAAGGTTATTAGGAGCCGGGGAAACACTAGTCCTTTTGTTACCAGCAATCTCCAGAGTTTAGGGATGGGGGTAACCCCTAGAAAGTTGGGCGGGCTTTTGTGTTCTCTCCAACTCTGGGGCTTTGATCAAACCCCAGAGACAGGAATTTCTAGTTTTCCGAAACTGGTGCGAAACGGACCCCGGGGGCCTAGAAAGCGGCGTCCCTAGTCTAGTGCTCAGGGTTTGGACTCCGCCCCTCCGAGCTGAGCCGCGCGGGGCAGCGGGAGCGAGGAGATCCCGGCGCCTCCCAACTTCCCGCCGCGCGCCCAGCGTCGGGGGTGGGGTGGGCGGGGCGGGGGCGGGGCGGCCCGCGCTTCCTCCCCTCCCCTCTCCCGCGCTGTCCCCACCCACTTCCCTTTCAGAGTCGGGCTGTCGGGCGGACGCGACCTCTCCGGGCAGTGACGCGCGGGGAGGAGCCCGCCGCCGCCGCCGCCGCCGCCGGGCGAGTAGCCATGCCCACGCCCCGCCGCGCCGGGAGCCCGCTCCGGGCTGCTTGCCGTTCCACGGGCCGGGAACGGGAGTGAGCGGGAGCGGCAGGCGAGGAGCCGCCGCTCGGCCCGCGATGTCACCATTGTTCAGCTGGGTGGCCAAGGTAGGCGGTGTCGGGCGGGCGCCTGTTACCGCCGCGGACCGCCCTGGGAGCCGGTGTCCCGGCGGGCGCGGTTCTGGGAGCATTTGTAACTGTCGGTGGTCCGGAGCGCGGGGAGCGCGGGCGGCGGGGGTGAGTCGACTGAGCCCTCGCCGCCTGCGGCAGGGGGCGCCCCGCAGCCCCGGGACCGCGGCGGGAGAGGGGCCAGTGCGCCCCGGGTCGTTGTCCTAGTGGTTCTCATTCATTTGTAGCTATCCTCTTGGAGCGAACGGGCAAGTGGTGTCACGCCCATTTCACAGGTGGGGAGAGTGAGGCTGACGCGGGGACCCAGGGGTTCGCGCCTGGCGATCAGCTTCTCTGGCCCCGCAGTCCCCCACGCGCGGTGGATTCAGTGCTTGGTGTTTTATCGGCTTGGACCTACGTGTCATCTTCCTTGATGTACGTTTGTAATTGGTTGTCTGTGATAGTATACTGAGGACGTCCAAAATGCCGATGAACTTAGTGCACCTAGAAAGTGTCTTGTCTTTTGTTTTTAAGACCCTGGCTTCAAAGGCAGGTTTTGAAATCTGAGTTTGAAATATAAGTTATTTGCTCTCTATTTCCTGAAAGTTTTATTTTCAGAACATTGGCGCCTTCAGAATAACTGAGCGTGACAAATCCAGGCCAGTGCCAACTCTTGCAAAAAGGAAGGGATCGGAGTAGATTTCCAGAGTTCCCACTAGCGTGCAAACACAGTAATAGAATAATACCCCACCCCCTGGGCGTTTGTGCGTTTTGAAAGATGCATCCCTCACAGCCTCTAGGGCTAGCGGGGCAATGGAGCATTTTTTCTCGCTCCCTACGGACCCCCTCCCTTTGCTAGCACCTTGGCAGTGCTCGCTCCTGGGGTATAGCATGGTGAGTAATCAGCTCACAGTGAGAGAACCCGTTAGCCATTCTGTGAGCCTTAACGGATACTAATTAGGTGGTTGTTAGAGCTCCAGTTATGATGCAACGCTTTTAGAGTGTTGTTTTAAAGTACGTTTTTGTGAATACCTGTTTATGAGACATCTAAGCCTTTGCCTATCATTTAAGAGATAATAAAATGGAGACACAGAGACCAAATAAAATTAGTTATTAAACAGGTGCCATGTCCTGTTCCATCACTGAATCTTCCTTAGAATCTTCACTCCCTGAAACACAGCTGGTGGTAAAATGAAATGACAAAAAAGTTTCAAAGTGTAATTTTTTTGCTGAAGAAAAATTGATAATACCCAGATTTTCTGGTTTGAAGTGATAGCTAATTGGCTTTTCTAAATAATGCTAAATTTCTAAAATGGTGTTATGTAGTTTGGAAAGTAATTCAGGATGTGTGGTCTGGTTATATTTTACTTAATCCATTCTAGGTTGAGGATTTGACTGTAGTAAGGCCAAAATGAGGAAGAAACCCCAAAACAAATAGAAACTTATGTTTTTTAATTATAAAATCAATAATAAGAAGTTAATCTAAAAAACCCTCCAATTTATTGCCAGTACTGTTTTGTAGTTTTATTTACTTTTCCAAAATGTATTTAATAAAGTACTTTCCACATGGATGTGAGATGGACTTTTGGCCTACACTGATGACAATGAAAACGCCAGACCAAAGCCTTATTATTATTATTATTATTTTTTAAAAAGGACTTTCACAAGGATAGTCAGCTAACTAGCAATACTTTTGAAAAGTTTATGGAAATAAGCTGCATGTTAATAATATCTAAATTCTGAATCATGTTATTCCAAAGTTCTTTAAACTGCAGAACAACAACAAACTACAATGTTTTTGGAGCAAATTTGTCAGTTGTCAGTATAATTTTAAAAAGTATTGTCATTTTATTTCTTCTAGGTGGTGTGCTATTATGAATTGCATCCTGAAATTGATTTTCATAGACAATATGTTATTCTCTGAGAGCTTTTAGAAGATGAAAGTTCATTTTGGGGGGTTATAGATTATAAGAGTGACTTTCTGTGGAACTTATTTGTTTTTCAGTTGAGACAAGTCATTCACACACTTTGCATTGTAGACTAGGGAATGTTTTACAGGCTGAAGCAAGAGGCACAGATAATGCACACAATGTGCATAATCCCAGAGTGCATTTATATTTGATTTTAGAATGACCCTTCAAGAACACACAAATGCAAATGAGCACGCACCTCACACGAACGTGCAATTTTCTTTTCAATTTTGACCCTTGCGAACTGCAGCTCAACAGCTGCTAGGGAAGGAGAAGGGGGAGTGGGCGTAGCTCGAAGCAGATGGGTACCTGAACACAAATTTGTTTTTCTTGGGTGATGCATTAATCTTGTATGACTGTTTACAGTGAGCAATTTTATGGTGTAAAAATAAAGCCAAAACAGAAAAGAATTTTATTTCAAAGAGATTATCTGTTAAAAAAAAATACGGACTTCTTTTTTTGGTTTTCTATTGGGTAGGACCTGGAGCATTAAAGCGGGTGTGCATTGATTGTACGGCAAGTGGGGCCAGATTATATACAGGTGTGATTTCTTGATTAGCCTTTCATTGAGAGCACTTGAGTTTTACCTAGACTATAAATAACAAGAAACCTCTCAAGCTTCGTGACTTGCATACTAAACCCAGAGATGTCCCCAACAAGCTGGCAGTTCTGGGTATTTCTACGTCTCCATCTATCAGTTGGTGAAGACTAACTGCAGTGGAACCGCCAGGCAAGCTTTCTGTATTTACTTGGATTTGCACCTGATTGTAAAGATAATGGGTAGGGTTATTGCTAGCATCTCAGATTAGTGAATTATAAATATATGTGTTCATTTATCAGGTAAAATGGAAAATTAGACCTAAATATAGTCACATTTGCTGTATTCTCAACAGCAGCAGTCCAAGTGCCCTTTCATATAGTTTAGGCCTTGTATTAAGTTATTTTCCAGTGCTCATGTATCTATTCAGTAGGTGTTTATTGGGTGTCTTCTGTGTACCAGGCACTGTTCATGCCCTGGAGGAGTTAGTTTACTTTGCCAAATTAGTTTTAGTTTGAAAAGTGCACACTGAAGCTTCATAAGCCAAATACTTAAAAATGCATTGGGGAAGGAATGAGCCTTCTGTAAAACAAATAATTGATTACTAATTGATATTTTATGTAATACCAGGTTTGCGTAAAACATAGGTTTATAGCTGCTATTCATTTACTGAGTTATTTAAAAAATGTTTTTGATGCAGATATTTTTTGAGCAGGTACTGTTTGAGGAACTGGAGATTATGCAGTGAACAAGGCAGGCCAGGTTCATGTTTTTATGGAGCTCGAATTCTAGACAGGTGCGACAGCTAATAGACGGGAGAAGTAGGCAAGTAGATGAGCCAGGTAATTTCAGATGGTGGTGAGTGCTAGGAAGAAAAGTAAACAAGGTGGCTTGATAGAGTGACTGGAGCCTGGTTAGTAAGGAGGTGACATTTCATCAGTGGTAAGAGGGCACTAAACATGGTCCGGGTGGAGGGAACAGCAGAGACCAAGGCCTGGAGGTGGCACCAGGAGGGCCTGTTGAAGCAGCAGGAAGAAGGCAGGTGTGGTGGGTACGGTGGGCAGGGTGGGGGGCAACCCTGAGTCTGGAGGCGTTATCTGGGCCAGGATGTTTAGGGCTCTGTAGGCACAGTATGGGTTTGGGTTTGCTTTAAAGAGCAATGGAAGCCATTAGAAGGTGTGAAAGAGCGGAGTGCCGTCAGCTCAGCCTGTGTACACTGCGGGTGGAAGCCGAGGGGCCACTCAGGCTGCTGTGGTTTGGGCAGGAGGTGAGAGTGGTAGCTTGGACTTGGGTAGGAAGGGGGGAGCACCAGTGGATACATGGTGGTTCTTTGTCTTCTGAAATGATGTGACCCAGTGGCTTTGCTGTCTCGTTTGTCTGAGGTTGGTGCAAATGACCAGGTCACTAACTGCTTCTTCTACGTTGAGTCCAGGTGCAGCGTTTCCTTTGTTCGGCTGCGTCTAACCATGGCTTTCAGGCGCAGCTGTGCCCGGGCTCTGGGCGTGTTTATTTACCTTTGAAATTTTCTGCAGACTGGATCAGTCCACCTTGGGTGCCTTGGATCAGTTGAACTTGGCTTTCTGTTTACACAGAACACAGCAGCCTCCCTGTAAGGTGTGAATCTGACTAGCTAGTGTTCAGGCAGCAAACCTTCTGCTTGTCTTGCTTAAAGTCAGTCTGATGTTGGTGTGTCCTAGCTTAATGTGATGGGTTATTTAAAAATATATCTTACAAGTTTTTTTTTCTCTCCTGTGGACTTATATGACTTTTAATTACTGGATATTTGAGTTTAATAAAAAGGAAAAACTTACTGGCATAGTCAAACTATCCCTTGAATTTGAAAAATTTGCTGACTCTGCTAAGCAGAGCTTCGTGTAGCTCTGAACAAGATTTCAGCAGCGAACCCGTGGGACATTTTTGTCTGACAGTGCAGTAGTTTCTCTGGGCTTTGGGAACTCTAGTTGCTCAGAGTGGCAACCATTTGGGCCAGGCAGGCTTTACTAAGAGAGAATGGAGAAAAGCAGGAATAGAAACCTCACCTAATCCATGAGCCCAGAGCAGATCTCCTAAAGAGAAAAAGCAAATGATAGTTTGTTTTCCACATTCCCTAAGCTGATCTTATAGCCTATATGAGCTTCTGCCGTGATCTTCCATTTATATTAAACCCTTCTCACTTTCCACCCCTTCCCTGAAACATTTCTGATATTCATTCATTCGATGAATTGTACTAAACAGGGTAGAAAATAACCCCTAGGGCATTTTCTTTGTCCTGTGGGAGTTTCCCTGCCAGGGGACATTAGACCACTAGCCAGCTGGGCTGTAGCAGGGGACCCAAGGGGGTGGCTCCACCCCTGCCTGAAGGTGGCCTGAGAGGAGTCCCCAGAGGACAGCAGGCTGTTGGGGTAATGTGTGTGCGGAAAGGCCTGGAAGCACGCTGGAGAATCTGCTCTAGGGAGCAGCAGCGGGTGAGCCTGGCCAGGTGAGCGGGACCCGGATGCACATGGCACAGATCCCTTCAGAGGAGCTGGCATTTTATCCTGGGGCAAGGGGGACCCCTGTGGGGACTAAAGCCTTTTTTTGCCCACATTCTTGTCACATGGTCCATTCTATGTGAGGCCTTGAGTGAGTTAGTGATGTCCTCTCCTAGCCGGAAAAGTCCATGAAGGTAGGAGTGGTGTTGTGGTATATGCCAGTGCATACAAATCACATGGGGACCTTGTTCAAATGTAATTCTGCTGCAGAAGGTCTGGGATGGAACGCGAGGTCCTGCATTTGCAACAAGCACCCTGGTGCTGCTGCCGCTGCTGATTTGGGGACCACACTCTGAGTAGCAAAGGGCTCAATGTGGTATTTTCGGTTACACCTACCTTTAGACATAGTAGTTGCTCATATTTTTTTGGAACAGATGCCATGATTTCCTGTTAATTCCTTGTATCTTCTGGAAGGATAACAGTAGAAATCAATGAAATAAAACTTTAAAAACTTAATATCACAACAACCTTGAAATTGGGTGTCTAGGGAACAGGAGTAGAAGAAAAATTTACTCTTGCACCCGCCCCCTTTTATTTTTAGAGAGAGAGCAGAAGGTTCAGAGATTTCCCACAGATCCTCTGTTCCCACACATGCCTAGCCTCCCTCATCATCAATATTCTCAACCAGGGTGGTCCATTTGCTACAGTTGATAAACCTACATTGGCCTACTATTATCATCCTCCGAAGTCTTCAGTTTATACTAACTATGGCTCATTCTTGGTGTTGTATATTCTGTGTGTTTGGACAAATGTGTAATGGCATGAATCTGTAGTATCATACCAAATAGTTTCAGTGTCCTCAGAAACCTCCGTGCTCTGCCCTTCTTTGCCCCCCCCATCTCCTGGCAACCACTAATCTCTACAGTGTTGCCTCTTCCACAATGTCATATGGTTGGAACCATAAAGTATATGCCCTTTTCAGATTGGCTGCTTTCACTTAGTAATGTACATTTAAGTTTTTTCTGTGTCTTTTCATGGCTTGATTGCTCACTTTTTAGTGCTGAACAATATTCCATCGTCGGATTGACCAAGTTTATCTATTCATCTACAGTAGCACATCTTAGTTGCTTCCAAGTTTTGACCATGATGAATAAAGCTGCCGTAAACATCTGAGTGCAGATTTTTGTGTAGACATGAGTTTTTACCTCCTTTGGGTAAATATCAAGGGGCACAGTTTCTGGATCATACGGAAGACTAGTTTAATTTTGCAAGAAGCTGCCAAACTGTCTTCCAAAGTGGCTGTGACATTTTGCTTCCCACCAGCAGCGAGCGAGAGTCCCTTTGCTCCACGTCCTCACCGGCATTCGGTCTTGTCAGGGCTCCAGCCTGCGGCCGTTCTGACGGGCATGCAGTGCCATCTCATGGTCGCTTTGATTGGCGGTTCCCTGGTGACACATGATGTGGAACGGCCCCTCTTTTGATTGCTAACTGACAGTGAGTAAAAATAATAAATTAGTCCTTTATACACTATATTTGTGACTCTAAACTTAAATATCCCTCATTTTTCCATTCTTTCTATGATTTCTGATTTTACGATTGGCAATGTGATGAACCAGCAGTCTATCGCACTATTAGATTTATAAGAAAGACAAAGTAGAAGAATTTTCTTAGTGTTTATATACTTTGTTACTTTTTCTGCAATTGTTTTTGTATCTGTCCTGTGTTATAATGGGAATCAAGTCACAGGCTTTGTTCACTTGCTTTAGTTGAGCTTTGCTAAGTTAACTTTGCTGAGCCTGCTTTCTCGTTCACAAAGTCAATTTGGTATATTCTATATTTATCTTTTTAAAAATATAGATCCTATCTTAAAGTGGAATAATGTCAAAATGTGCTTAGGAAATTGCGAAGAACACGGTTGAGCCTGAGGTCCACGTCAGTGGCTTTTGTGCACGTGTGGTGCCGGGCGCTGTGGCTCCAGAGCTGAGCAGGGTGTGGGCCCGGCCTCCGACCGTTCGTACGTGGTCTCGCAGGCAGGCAGAGGAGCGCCCGTGAAGACAATTTACTGTGATAACAAGGACGCGTGCACGGGGAGTCACTCAGCCGGGGCTTCCGGGCAGACCCATGAAGGAGATGAGGTCTGAGCTGAGTCTTTAAAGGAAAGATGATTGAGTTGATGGGGTAGGTTATATGGACTGTGCAAAAGAACAGGAAATATTAGTGTTAGTTTCCTGGCATGTTTTAGAATATTCAGGGTTGCTTTCCAACTCTGTTTGCCTTGTTTTTGAGACCGATGATTTTTAACCTCGGAGAAGGCACATCAGGTTAAATGAACTACTCAGATATAGGGAGATTCGGAGTTAAGAAGGGCCCTTTCTTTCACTCCAGCACACCCGGGGGTGTGCATACACTTATCAGTAACCGTGGCCAGCTGGGTCGTGGTCTTTCTGGTGTAACCAGAATATAATCTTGAGTGTAATTCTATCGGCTCTTTTCTATATGAGGAAACCGAGACCCAGAGTACTGAAGTAGTTTCACTTAAACAGCGTCACGCAGCTGGTTTGCAGCAGAACTGAAACCCAAGTTCTTGGACCCCTGCATGTTGCACATCTTTTTCCTGTCGCTCCACGTCCTCACCAGCATTTGGTCTTGTCAGGGCTCCAGATTGTGGCCATTCTAACTGGCCTGCAATGCCATCTCACGTTTGCTTCAATTGGCAGGTCCCTAGTGACACATTTGTTAATGTTATCTTGCTCATTTGTTTGTGCTTTTTCTTTGAAGTATTTTTACTAAAGTCAAAAGTATGCATGTCTGTCAGACAATAGCTTGCATTTCAGAACACGTGACATAACCACGCGAGTGTGCACATGTGCACTTCGGAGTGGGTCAAGGTGCCTGCAAAGGAGAGGGCAGAGAAAGGAAGCCTGCTGTTGAGCATCCGGTGGGGGCAGTGGGTGGAGGTCTTCTGTCACGTGAAGGTGTCACAAATGCCCAAAGCCTGGGAGGCCTACCTAGCTGTGTGAACTGTGTGCAGGAAGAAACCAGGACCCGAGTATTTGAAGAGGGTGATGTCTCCAATGCTCAGTGTGGCTCCCTAATACTGGGCTGCAGTGACCTGCTGATTTCACTTAGCGCTCCTGTTTCCAGGGGGTGTGCTGCGGGAGGTGGGGACATAATGCGTCTCTCTCTTCTAACACGGGAGATCGAGTTTGCTCAGAAAAACATCACCTGCAAAGAGGATTTAACAGGAAAAATTATATTAGCAATAATACAACTATGGAAAGGAAGATAGAATTGTGTTTTTGAACATGTAATATGTCCCAGCCATTGCGTTGGAAGTAGTCCACTCCCAACTAACTGTGGAAGCAATGGCACTGTTCCTGCCGCCTGTATTTTTTGGAGGAGGAGTATGAGGAAACTGAAATTTAGAGGTTGGGAGCAGTTGTGATAGAGGTCAGTTTTGAGGTGACCGTAAGCCTGCGTTTTCTATTTTCTTGTAGCCCTGAATTGTGGGCTTTAGAGAGTGTTCACTTAGTATCCGGTATTCTTTTCAAAGCACCAGAGACCATGCTTCACAGTTGCTCAGCTTCTGTGGAAAATTTTCCTAATGTCAAGAGTCTCCCCTGAATAGGCTCTCCAGAGACTCCTGCCACAGTGGACGTTTTCTCCACTCTGTGGCAGAGCACCAGTCACGGAGTTTTGGGCATGGGCCGGAGGCCCAGCCTTGCCCTGTATTTGCTGTTCGACCTTGGCCAGAAGCCACGGGAATGGTGAGCGTGGCCCTGCTGTCCATCAGGAGGTCCCGTTGGGGGTGATGTGAGTGTGAACTGTCAGGTACTCTCTAGGAGGGGCTCATCTAGTCATTGTGGGAGGTGTGGCCATTTATTTCCAGTAAATTTCTTGACTTGCACTCAAGTTATATCTCCTTGGGCCTCAGGACTTGCTATGTAAAATGAGGGCACTGTGTTGAATGATTGCTGATTCTTTTCCATTTGGAATCTAGGCCTGTCTTACTGCAAGTCAGGCCAATCATCTTAGAGTGCCCACCTCTGATAAGGAAGAGCGGGCTCCTGGAGCCCCTGGTCGGGGACACGCCTTCTCTCCACCTGTTACCAGTGGAGATCGGGCCTCCACCCAGTCACTTCTCTCTAAGCACGAGTGTGCTCATCCACAAAGTGGGGGTCATAGTGTCATCCAGGTGGAGGAGGGTTTACCACGTGGCATACTTCGAACAATGCCTGGCTCAGAGTGAGCACTCCACGAGGGGAGCCATCACTACAATTGCCACCTCTACCACCACTGTCATCATCATCATGGAATTTGAGCGGGAGAAGACCTTTACAATTGCTGAGTTCTGTGTGCCTTTTTAAAAGATAAAAAAATGGAACCCTCCCGAGGTGAGGTCACTTTCCTGAAGTCATAACTAAGATTAAGGTGTTCTGACTCATAGCCCGGAGCGCTTTGCATCACTCGATACTCGCTATGATAGTTAGAGTTTTTCTGTTGTTTTAACATATTCTGCTTGCATTAAACATAGCCCTGGTTCAGTAGTACAGAACAAGAGCAAACTGCTTTCATCAGGCCCCGAGTAATTTAGATCAGCTAAGGATAAAACGGGGCAGAGAGAATTCCACGGGCCTCTGCCACAGCAGCCTGTGCGACCTTGCCCAAGGTCACACTCTGCCTCGATTTCCCCTTCCCTAAAAGAGAGCAGCTGCTCAACCAGCTCTGACGTCCTCTTATCTCTCAGAATACCATGAAGAATTTCTTCACTTCTACGGCTGTTACAGTCCAGGAAGTAATGTGCCAACCAAAGATGTAGATACTCTAATTTTGGAAAACTTTAAAAATAGGAAGGAAGTTTATTTGTTTAGCAGAATTGTAGGCCCGCTGAAGGCAGAGAATGGTATTTTGCGGAAGTTCTTTTCACAGGGTGGACCCAAAGGAAATCAGTCATTAGGTGAAAATACACTGCAAGGTCTTCGGGACGACCTTTGCTTAAGAGACATTCGCGCAGGTCTATTGTGATGGTTTCCATTGTGTCAGGCTTTTTGTTTTTTCATACATGTAAATTTCCAAAGTTAGAGATCTAATTGTAAAATTTGACTTCAGAAACACAAACCAAAAGCCCACTGTGCACTGACGTTTAGTAAATTAACTGTATAATGGTCATGAAATGGTGCTAATACATTCCCTGTGGTCACACCCTTCTCACAGTTCCAGAACCTTCGTGTCACCGAGTTTCTAGGTGAGTGGAAGGCGTGGATTCTCTTCCCACGTTTGAAAATATTGTGTTGGCCGAAAAGTCCGTTACATTTTTTCCGTAAGATGGCTCTAGTAGCGCTTAGTTGTCTTTAACTTCATTCGAAACAATTTTGTTAGATTGTATTGTGACAGCTGTCATATCAGCATGCATTTAAAAAAGACTTAACCAAAGTTAGTGAATTTTTGGGGAGCCATTTTAATATTGAAGATGGAAGAAAATATGCAACATTTTCAGCATATTATGCTTTATTATTTCAAGAAAGGTAAAACAACTCAAACACAAAAAAGATTTGTGCAGTGTATGGAGAAGGTGCTGTGACTAATCGAACATGTCAGAAGTGGTTTGCAAAGTTCCTTGATACTGTTGACATTTTGGCCAAATACTTCTTTGCTGTGGGGCTGTCTTATGCATGGGAAGACGTTTAGCAGCACCCCTGGCCTCTACCCACTAGAAGCCAATTGTGGGAAATGGCTGACATACTCAAAATGTCCAAATCAATAGTTATTGGTGAAAATGAAAAATATATCTTTTACTTTATGGAAAAAACTAAATGGACTTTTTGACCAACCCAATACATGGGCCAAGGCATAGAGGTAGTTATTCAAATGAGCAGAAGCCCAGATTTTTTTGAGTGGAGTTGAGTGAGTGACCCAGCCCCACATCCCAGTTGGTGAATAGGAAACTCACAGGGAAGAGAAGATTGGGGTGAGGGGTGCGGTGTTCTGAAGGTCGGGCTAGGTTGGTGTTTCGGTAGAGATGAGAGAGAAGCCTTAGGTTCATGAGTGGTAGGCTGCCGCCCTCAGAGCTGTGTTTCTGGAAGATGAGGCCGTCAGCGGAGAGGGGCGTGGGTGGTAGATACACTGGGAGAGGCCAGAGGCAGGGCCACTGGTCAGGGGACTTGCTGCGGCTTGGCTGAATTAGTGCAGGCCTAGACCAGCGCTTCAGGTTTGGGGCTCATGGTGAGAGAGCTGATGGAAAGGTGGAGTAAGGAGAGAGAAGGCTAGAAGCCAGCTTCCAGGTTTCAAAATGCGTTACATAGAAGGCATTTGGGAGACAAGGAGGAAGCCTGTTTTAGGGCAAAGAGCATGAGCTTGATTTGGATGTTTTAAGGTCAGGGTGCCTGAAGTCTGGGTGATGCTTAAAAAGGTGATTGAGAATTTGAGTCAAGTTTAGGAAAGAATTCAGAGCTAAAGATGTATTGTAAATTAAGAAATTTTTGGAAGGAAACTAGACTTTGGATGGTGAACACACAATGCAATGTGCAGGTGATGTATTGTAGAATTGTATACTTGAAACCTATATAATTAGTGACCAGTGCAACCCCAATAAATTCAATAACAAAAGAATGACAAAGAAAGAAGAAAAAAGATCTTTTTTTGGCCTTGGGGTAGTGGCTGAGATCCCTGGAGGGACACAGAAGAAGCAGAACACCAAAGAATCTTCTCCAAGATGTCTGTGAACAGAGTGCATTTACCAAATACATCCCGAACAACATAGTTACAGTATTTAGATTGCCTTACCCCATTCCTCCTCTTAGGGCTTCTCTTTATTTTATTCTCCTTTTATCCTTGTAAATCAAGATGCATTGTCACTTTTGACAACAGCAGGATTCGGAGACTACAGGTCCCACTTGGTCAGTGGACTTCTTATTCCTTGACTGCAGAATTAATGGAGGGGAGACCAGGGTTTGGTGTCAGGGAGTCACTGAAGCTTCTGGACACACAGGAGCCATTCCCTTGGCCTGGGAAACAACGAAGGTTTGGATGCACTCCCAGCGGCAGATCTGGGCTGGCAAAGCCAGCCGTTAAACCTTGTCAGCCTTGGTTTCAGTGTTGGTTCTCTAGGAATGTTCCCGATTTAAAATATCTGGTCTTGTGAAGATGAAGCCCCCACCCCCACCCCCGGAAGAACAGCCTGCAGGGCAGGGAGAGGCGGAGCTGTGCAGTTAACTGCTGCACTTCTCAGTGTCTGTCTTCCCAGGAGCCCCAGACGTGGGGAACTGAAAGTCTGACTGTGAGCAGTGAGGACATGCTCCTCGCATCTGGTTTTCCAGCCTCCTCAAGGAGGTGCTCAGTGTTCTGTAAGAAGTCCGCACCACTTTACAGAGCTCTCATGGAAAGGAAGCTTTTTATCCTCTAAGCAGAAGTCTTCCTCACTTTGTCTCACCTTCTTTCCTTCACATTTATGAGAGAGCGTGCTCATGCCCCTTGCCTGTGACAGATTTGCGAAGGCAGTGGCATGTGTCCTGTCTTCCCTTCCCGAGTGGGAAGCCCAGAGCTCCTTCCCCCAATGTTCATGGAATCACAGGCACCTGGGGGCTCGCATTGCTGCCGCCTTTAAAGTCTCCCATAACCGAACATGAAACTCCCACAGTGGCTGGATTTGCAGGAAGGACTGTTCAGACTGTGGCTCCTCTCTTAACTTAAGGGTGACACTTCTAATGCAGTAGGCTTTTCATTCTTTTAGTATCCAGGTCATTTTGCTCACTTATCCTAGACTGACAGTCAGCAAAATCCTCAAATCGTTTTCACATGCACTTTTGGCCAGCTGTGTCCAACCCATTGGTACTTACCCAGCTGAGGTTTTTGTTGTTGTTGTTTTGCAACTTATATATAATACTTTACATCTGTCACCATGTTCCTGATGTTGGGATTTTTTGGTTTGTTTTTTCATTCTAATAGCTAATTTCTTTTTAATGGTAGTGATATGAAGAGTACTGTAGTTCAGTCAATAATACTGTAATCACTATGTATGGTACCAGGTGGGTACTTGAAATATCTGGGGATGGGGGGTCACTTTGTAAAGTATGTGATTGTCTAACCACTATGCTGTACACCTGAAACTAATTCAAAATGGTATTGAATGGGCCCTGGCTGGGTAGCTCAGTTGGTTAGAGCATCGTCCTGATACGCCGAGCTTGCAGATTTGATCCCAGCTCAGGGCACATACAAGAAGCAACCAATGAATGCATAAATGGGTGAAATAACAAATCGATGTTTCTCTCTCTCTCTCTCTCTTTCAAATCAATCAATAAAAAAATAAAAATATTGAATGTAAACTAATTGAAAAATAAAATAAAAAAAGAATGCTGTAGTTCATGCACTTCAGTATGACAATGGCCTCGGAGCAGGTGGCTGGGGAGGGCTGCTTGGGTGACATCAAATATTGCTTCCTACACACTGGGAGCGCCGGCAGGGCGGGGAGGAGGAGATGTGTTAGCTGAGGGCTGGCACTGGCTGTGCGTTTGGGCCTGGACAGCTCCATTCTCTGTGCAGTTTTGTGCTGCTTCGATTCTGTCTTGTGCATGGCTTTGATTGATTCCCTTCTCTAAAATCAGGGAGAAAACACTTGCCACTTAATTCTGCTTTTGAGGTATCATGTGCTAGGATACAATGAATTCTTATAAACATTTATCGAAGTTATCTAACATAACTTCTGAGAGCAGCAAATAATATTGTTATTATTATACTTGGTATTACATAAAGTATAAAACGTGTTAAGTGGAAAATAGATTAGACCAACTCTAACTAATATCCTGTACTGGCCAAAGCTCTGATTTGCTTGTTGATCAAGATTAAAGAAAAAGGAATGGCTGCTTGGTAAGAATAGTTTATTTCAAGAAAAGCACTACAATGATAAGAGATAAAGGCCTGTTTCTACTAACCTGAATGAAGTTCAGGATTCTTGAACACATGTGACCGGTTTTATTCAGGAGTGCAGTTAGTGCTGTAAAAGCTAGTGTGGCATACTTAAAACTGAAAGTGATTGATATGCAGTGGAATCTTAAACAATGAGGGTTTAGTGGCACCCCCTGTGTAGCTGAAAATCTGCATATAATTTTTGAGTCCCCCCAAACTTAAGCTGTCCCTCGGTGTCCGCCCGGGATTGGTTCTCGGACCCCTTGCACATAACAAAATCCCTGGATGCTCAGGCCCCCTGTATAAAACGGTGCAGGTCCCGGCACCATGGACTTCTAACTGCTGATGGAAAACAGTACAGGGGCAGCTGTATTTATAAGACATACCAGAACTCGCTCTGACAATCGTGCATTAGTAGCTTCGAATTTTTAACATTGGCTTGGAAACGATCACCGACCTCACAGATGTTGGTGACAGGGCGGTGATGGGGATGTTTTGCGTGTTTGTGCAGGTTGCACGGGGCACCCAGCCAACGGCACAAGTGGGGGCTGAGGTCCAGCCCGCGCTCGGCTTCCTGAAGTCTGCTGCTGCCCAGGCTGTTTGTCTGCGAGGTGGAGGCAGACCGAGCTTTGGCTTTTAATAACCTGCACAAAAGCACCGTGTAGGTGGGGGTACCTCTGTGCTGGAGGTGATTTTGTGCTTAAAAAACTGACGTTGTTGTTGTCGACACGGTTCCCTGCTGTGCCCACACGTGCGATGTTTTGAAGCGCATGCATTTTACTGCGTTTTCTAGGAAGTGATAGGAGTGTTTATCTGATTAACGAGGCTAATGGTTTCTCTAAACTCACGTTTGAATCGTTCATAAAATAGACCAATTCTCACTATTATCACAATTTTGATTTCAGATACTGATTTTTGTCTTCAGTACCTGTTTATATACAAGGACACTCTTAAATATCGCTTTTAGACTGTCATCTAAAGTTTTTGGTTTCTGTGGTACTGAAGTTTATTTTTCGGATTGTTTTTCGTGATTTAAAGACTTTTGTATGTTATGTAGTGAAGCATGTGGAAATGTATGCTATTTCACTTATACATTGAAACAATTTATTATCATATATTTAAAAGGATTTCTTTTCCTCTCTCCAAATAATTTTGTCCCAGGAAGTCCCTATCTAATTAACAGTAGACATTAACTTCTAAAATGTCTTGAAGTTTAAGAACAATGTACTTCTTTAAAAATTAAAAATAACCTTTTTTAAGATTAGAGGAGCAACATGTGACAGTTACAGAAATAACATGCTGATTAGCAAAAATACCAAACCCTACCACACTCCTGCTACCCCGAGGTTAGCACAGGCAGCCTCTCCCAGCTCTTTCTTATTGATGAGCATTGATTTAAGTTGTATCTTTTTTGCTGAAAATAAGCAGAAGAAATAACAGTTCTCTTCATAAACGCTCACTTTTTTTCCATCTGTCATGGTTTCTGGCTGGAATGCCCGAGTGGACTGGGAGGAGCTGACGAGAGGAATTACTGCCTGAGCACACCCTGATTTCACTGTCTGCACAATTTCCATTTCCTGTTCAGGAATAAAATGTTGAATTTCATGGATAACTATTGAATTGTAATTTGTGTTCAGATTTCTGGATTTTTTTTTTTTCCTCAGCTTTTCCATCCAACCAGCTGCCAGTTCTCACCAGTTCTCACCAGTTTCACCTTCCAAATTGTTCTTTATTTTTTCCTCTCCTCTCCGTCTGTCTTGCCACTGCCCTTGTGAGGTGATCATTTCTTCCCCCCCAGTTGCTTGTATGCTCCTTCATCATTCACTTCCTCAGTCTGAGTGTGAGGAACTGGCACTGGGTGACAAGGCCTCTATCTCCAGGGACTGACCACCCCGTTGAGGGTGAAGGCAGGTAACGAAGCTGTTTCTACTCAGCATCCTTCTGCCTGTCACCCTCCCTTCGCTCTTTTGTCTGGCACACCCGGCCTCTACACAGCAGCCACGTGACTGGACATGTGAAGTGGCCCGGCTGCACCTGTCTCAGTCTCTGGGTTTTCGGCAGCCCGGGGCAGGGGTGCTGGGCCTGGCACCTCCCTCCTCACCTTCCTGACAGACCTCTCCTGGGAGGCAGCCCAGGGCCCCTCTCCTTTGGGCAGGGCTCTGTGACCCCTCTCTTCCTGTCCTGCCCACCCCTTGGCGTAGGTGCCCGGCCTCTGCTCACTGGTAGAGCTGAGGCTCACATTGCATCCTCCTCCATCTCCACACGGTGCCACGTTCACCTGCAGCCCCAGTGCCCAGCGCCGGTCTGGAAGGGTCCGCGTTTCTGTGAAATGGGAATGTTGCCGTCTTCCCCAGAGGGCAGGTGTGAGGGTTCAGTGAGATAATCCGCGGAAAGCACAGTGTCTGGCTTTGGTAAGTGGTGACCAGTGCCTGAGACACATGTTAACTAGACTCAAGTGGAGGTGTCGGAAGCTGAGCTTCCCGCCCCGGCCAATGTATATAGGAAATATTGGGGTCACATTGTCTCTACCTAGTATTAGGTAAGGTTAGAAAAGGAAGTCATTTTGTTTGTTTCCTTCATTGTAATCTCTAGAGTTTACCTACAGTACTTTGGTGTAATTTCAAGTAAATATATTTAAATTGAGGTGAATTAGCATTACATTATTCATTTTGCACTTAAGGTGGAGAAACAGAAAAGTGCCATGTATTTGCCTCTCACACTGAAGTGTCTGTGCTCAGTAAACACTCTGACACAGGCCTGCAGGGTCCACAGGACCGGATCCAGTGGCATCCCACCCCAGCCAAAGTGTGGCGTGGGTGACAGACTGCGCCGTGACCTGTGTGACCCTGAGGGCCAGGGCCTGGGAACCCGGGGAATGGAGCAGAGGAGGTGTTTGAACAGGAGCTGGAAGAACCAGATGATTGTGGAGAGTCAATGGAAGAACATTCTAGAGTCAAGGCTGCCCTGCTTGCCTCCAGTTGTTGAATGCGAGCTGCAACCCAAATGACAGTTTCTTGAAATGAAGATTCAAAGATTGCTATTTTGTCGTTTTTTTCTATTCTCCCACTGGCAGGGATAATAGCAAGTTGATTGAAAATCATTTTCATCTGTATATTAGACTAAATTATCATATTCAAGGACTAGCTAGGCAAAAACATCACATCAGAATTTTGTACTTGTAACACTGGAAAAGAGTTGTAATGTCTTTATATTAATGAAGCACTTACATTACGTAGAAATTAATTCCATAACTCTAACTAATGGACACTTGAGTTTTACCCAATAGAATTTTCTTTCCTTGTTGACTGCATCATGCCATTTTAATTGCTCTTTGTAGATTTTGATGGCTGTAGCTTCTGATGCAGCTTCCTCATTTTCGGTCGGCTTTATGTTTGCCTTGGAATGGGGGGATGGCTATGTTGCATTAATCATCTATGCAGTATATGCCCACTATGGTCCCAAGAGAGGTGGCTGCTGGTGGTTTTGCTCTACTTTATCCTTGAGTTAGTTGTAACTGGTTCTCCCAGCTCCCTGGGCTTCCTTTAGTCCTGGGGTCTGAGGGTGGAAGTCAGGGGTGGGGGCCCATGAAATTGGATAGGGGGAAAAATGCATCTTCATTTTTACTAACTTCTTACCGAAATTTAACATTGTCTTCAATTATTAATATAGTTATCCAACCCAGAAGGATAAGCAGTTTCCGGGGTAGTAATATCAGTCAAATCAATTATTTTTATATGGCATTGTGGATGTTACACATTTCTAAAAGATGCTGTCTATGCCCATCATCACTTTGAATCACAGCAGTTATTTGACTTGCGTCTAGATCTTGTTAAATGTGATAAACACATAATACTATGTCATAATTATTTGGGTAATTCCCTTTTGGTATAATTAAGTTCTATTGTATTTCCTTGTGTTCTATTTTTTGCATTAAAAAACCTTATTTGGAGACAGGTCCATAGGGGCCAATCAGAGGGACCTGCGACACAAAGTTTAGGAGCCTCCGCTTTGTTCCCTGGGGTGCGTTTGAGAGAAGGCATGTCAACATTTGCTTGGGAGGACTGGCAGGAATGTGGGGTATACAATTAAAAACTGAAATACTGTCTCTCAACCTAAGATGCCTACTGCCCCATACAGTCTTGCCTGTTGCCCCCAACCCACAGCAGCACGCGGTTTAACACAACCTCAGTAGCCCTGTGGTCATGGTGCAATGTACGCACACCACACACAGTAGGGGTAAACTACATTCTCTGTAGCAAGGGTCCCCAACCTCAGGCCATTACTGGTCCAGGCCTGTGAGGAGTTGGGCCACACAGAAGGATGTGCACTTGAAGGTAATGCGCTTGAATTATCCCTAGACCATCCCCCCACCCGCAGCCTCTGACCTGCTCTGTGGAAAAATTGTCTTCCATGAAACTAGTCCCTGGTGCCAAAAAGATTGGGGGCCACTGCACTGTAGCCTTTGAAAAAAATACATGATCCGTTTCCCACCCAAACTTGATCAAAATAAAAATAGGTTAGGTGCTTAGAAGGATCAGACAGCAGCTGTGTAGAAAAATCTTCTAATGCAAAAGGACTTGGTCCCAGTGTTTTGGGTTTGTTATTTTCACAGCACTCATTCCTTCTGCATGTGTTTGTTGCGTGCATACTGTGTGCGGGCATTGCGTTAGGGGTCTTACAGATTCATCATGATTCTCTTCTAAAGTCTACTCGAGATACTTCTTTCTCATCACCAAAAAACCTGGAATTCACTAAAGTTTTACCTTCAGTTGCAACCATTCACACACTGAACAGATTTATTGAGTTTTTGCTGTGTGCCAGGCACTTGGGCTACGTTACCTTGGGCTACGTTAGTGAGCAAAGTAAACAGTGATTCTCTCTTGGAGCTGACGTTCAAGCACTGACGTGTTTTATGCTCTGGACTTGGTAGGGCTGTCCGAATAGGCCACAAAAGCTGCTCGCCACACCTAGATCTGTGAGTGCTTTCTCCTCTCCGTCCTGTGGGCCCTAGTGTTCTGCTTGCTCAGCTCCAGTTTAATCAGAGCTCCTACTCTTAAATATTTGGGGTCGCTGGGAAGTCGGGGTGGGAGAGGTAGTGGAGAGTCCTGTTGCCTACAGGATGCTTGGAAATGTGGGAAAATCTTCCAGTGATTGGCATTATCTGCTGCTGGCTGATATAGACTAACTTTCTGTCATTTATTAGCAATTCTGTCTGAAAGGTATTTGGGCTAATAACAAGCTCACTGCCTTTAGGTACTGTTACTTTATTATTTTATTTTATTTTTCTAGTGGCTTAATAGAACCATTTATTTTGTATGTGGTTTTGTGGGTGAGGAATTTGGGGAGGGCTCTACCCGGCAGTTGGTCCGTCTGGCTTCGTGTGGGGCAGCAGAGTCTAGATGATTCACTTTCAAGGTGGCATCTTTGCTCATGTGTCTGACGTCTCAGTGCTCCTGGGCTTTCTTGCTGTCCACCTGGGGCCTCAGACCCCAGGGCTTCTTTGGTGGCTTGGGCTTCTCAGGTACTGTTACTTGTACGGAAATTTGACCTTTTGCCCTGGCTGGTGTAGCTCAGTGGATTGAGCGCAGGCTGGGAACCAGGGGGTCCCGGTTCGATTCCCAGTCAGGGCACATGCCTGGGTTGTGGGCCAGGTCCCCAGTGAGGGCCATGTGAGAGGCAACCATACATTGCTGTTTATCTCCCTCCCTACTCCTCTCTCTAAAAATAAATAAAATCTTTAAAAAGAAAAAAGAAATTTGACCTTTCTTACTTTGCAAACATGAAGGTAACAGCTAGCATTTATCAGGAGCTAATGTACGCTAGGCTGTATTCCAACAATGTCCACATTCATTGTTTAATTTTATCCTCAAAACGACGTGCCGGGTAGCCAGTAATACCCCACTTGGACGGGTGAGGATACTGAGGTTCTAGGAGGCTGTGACGCTTGCCCAGGCTTTCACGTGAGGCTCGCTGCAGAGTTTGGAGCTCATTTCAGCATTGCAGTTATAGAATCCCCTGTTGGATCCGTCAGCTGGTGGGTAGATTCATAACTTCGGCTGGGGCAGGATTTGGGCTGATTTTCTGCTAACAGTTGTGACCAGCAGCAGCGAGAGTTCATCTCCATCTTTTTAAAGGTTATTCTGTTTCAGTTTCTGCTCCCAGATGTCCCTCCTAATGGAATATTTTTCTCCAGTCTAGTAAGCAATTCTGAGTTCACTCTCATAATTTCTCCACTTACCTCCCTCCCTGCAACATGCACACAAACATCTTACATACTCTAAAATGTAACTGGGGATCCAGACTATTTGTGCAGAGGTTGGAATGCTTATTACACATTTTCCAAAATGGCTTGTTGTTGAGCAGAGTTTATGACAAGTAGTGTGAAGTAAATTGGAATTGGATCCTGAGTAGGTCTAAGCATTTTTTTAAGGTATTCCCATGGTGTACGGCGCTTGCGGTGAATGAGATTGATGCCGTGGCTCTCGGAAGGGAGTGAGATGACTCTGGGGGGGTCCCCACGTCCGTGCGCCATGCCCATGATGATAAGAGGAAGTTTCAGGGCGCCAGCCCTCCCTTTCTCAGTAAAGGAGATGACCAGTTAGTATACACAAAGAACCACATGCAAGAAAAACCAAACTGTTAACTGGGTAATTTCTGGGCTGGGATTATGGGTGGCTTTATATGTTTTTGTTTTTCTTAAAGATTTTATTTATTTTTAGAGAGAGGGGGAGGGAGAGAGAAAGAGCGGGGAAGAAACATCACTGTGTGGTTGCCTGTCACGTGCCCCCAATTAAGGGACCTGGCCCACAACCCAGACATGTGTCCTGACTAGGAATCGAACTGGCGACACTTTGGCTTGCAGGCTGGCTCTCAATCCACTGAGCCACACCAGCCAGGGCCTATATGTTTTTCTTTCTTAGATGACATATGATTGTATATTGAGCTTATTATTGGAAATAAAAGATGACTAACGAATGCATTCTGCTGCAGTGTTATAAAAGGCGGCTGGGGTATTGAGAAGTGGTCAAACAATCAGTCCTTGTTTTTCCTTGGTTCTAGAGGTTGGCCCTCTCATGCCAAGGCGAGATGCCACAGCCCAGCCTGCCTGACCACCCTGGGGCTCCTGGAAGGGGGTCAGAGGCAGGGCTCAAGGAGTTCCTCTTTTCCGTCCCTTCTGCTCAGTAGCAGCCTGCTGGCACAAGGTCCTGGTCATAAAACAACTGACCTTTCATTTCAGCCCAGAGATGTCAGCCCCTTTGGCCCAGAGGCATGTTGGCTGGAGGTGACTTGGGAGCCCAAGTCCCAGGGAGTGGGGGAACACAGCGTACGTACCAGGAGGGGAAAATTGTAGCTATATTTTCCTCTTAAAACAGAGAGATAGAGAAAGAATTCAAGGGCAAAGCCTGCATTTTCCAGAAGCTGCCTCAGTGCTGGTAAACTGCTTCCATTCAGTGCGTTTGAAGTGCACAGAGTGAAACCACGGTGCTCTCTGGGGCTGGTTGCTCATGAGTCTTGGGTCTTTGCACATTCTGCTGGGAAGTCAAGTTCTGACCTGTGGTACTGCCAGTGAGTGTGGCCCTTCCCAAGCCTGTGTCTGGCTGGCGTGGTGCTGTCCCCAGCCTCATGCTGAGTTACCTGGAGTCTGAGACACAGCACAGCCTCCGCGGGGACAACTCTGTTTCTTGTTTCTCGTTGCTGAGGCTCAGAGCCCTGTACTTGGCACAGGGCGCTCTCTCCCATTCAATTCCTTTGCGGGGAAGCAAAGCCTTATCTTTTACCAAAGAAAAAAGGCCTGCCCTGGGAGGTCTGGCTGAAACCCAGAGAATTCCTTTGCTGTGTTCTCCATTGAGGTGGATTCTGCTTACAGGTAAGCAAAGGAGGGATGTGAACCCAGAGAGAAGGCAAGGCTGCACGCCACTCCAGGGCCCCATCGTTGAGGACTGGCACCAGTTCAACCTCAGACATGGGCCCTGGTGCCACGGGAAGAAAACTGCCTTTCAAGAGAATTGGAATCGCCTTTGAGTGGCACATTTAGACCTGTGAGTGAGGCACCATGTAGACACTTTGCAAATAACCCGTAGTCTTGGTCCTGTTGTTTAGTCATTTTGTGTTCCATGTGATTACAAACTTGTCTCATTCCACACAGCAGGGGGCACAGGGGCCTGGGAACCCTGTGCAACAAATCGTTCAAACATGAACTCCACTTCGGCCCCTTCTGAACATTTTTTGATATGATCTAAAATTTCATTCATTCCCTTTTATAGAGGGAAAAAGTTGAGTCCATTCAGACTCCCTGGGGTCTTTGGTGGCTGGTTGTATTCTAAGAAAAACAGAGTTTGTTAAATATATATAAATCACCCTGTTTGCTCATAATAATTTATTTGAGAGGTACTCCATACTGAGTTTGTATTTCTGTCTTAGCCTCCTGAACACTCCTACTCCTGCAGCACTTAGCTTTCACTTTGTTTAGTCGTTTGGGTATTTGTTTATTCCCTCTGTGGGGTCCCTGAAGGAGATATGTGTCATTTCTCTTTGTATTCCCAGTAGAATTTGGCATGAAGTTTTATACATAGCAGGAGTGTTAACAGGACTCTTGCTTTCAAGTGACAGGCACCCAGTGTAAAATGACATTATTGAAAAGGAGATTTATTGACACAAGAGTCCCAGTTTGCTGACTTCAGGTGTAGCTGGATCCAGGTCCTCAACTGTATCACAACCACCATTTTCACCCTCACTTCCATTCTCTCCCTCCCTGCCTTTGCTCTCCTCCTCTGGAACTCTCTGGCATGCACTTATGTGCAATGACACTTGCAACTCCAGGCTCATATCCTCATAACGCTAAGTCCAAAAGCCAGATTTCTCAACCTGGACACGACCGAAATTCTGGGTCAGGAAATTCTGCCATCTAGACTCTCCCGTGCATTGTGGGATGTGCGGCAGCATTGCTGGCCTAGCGGCATTTCTCACCCTTCAGTTGCAGTAACCCAGCATGTTCCCAGACATTGCCACATCTCTGCTGGGGGAGCAGACTTGCCCCTGCTTGAGAACAACCTGGAGCACAGGGGCTGGGAAGTCTTTCGAATTGAGAGCGAAGTCTTGGTGTGGTGGAAAGAGGATGTGGTAGGAAGCCAGGTGCTCCCTGGCTCTTCTGTTCAATAGCTGGGTAACTTGGGCTTAGTTTTTCCCACACTCCTCACTCAAGTTAGATCATGCCTGTGAAAATATTATTCTTTTGTGAAATTTTTATTGCAGTATAACACACAAACATGTTGTGTACTAAGAGACTTCACAGCTTGAATAATCGTGCATAGCCAGCACCCAGAGGCCCCTCCCAGTCAGTCCCCCTCCAGAAATAAACTCAGTCCTGCCTCCTGTCATCATAGTTTAGTTTTGCCTTTTTCGAACTTTTGCAAAAATGGAACTATACCTTGTGATTCTTACACCTGTTTTTATTCATCATGATGCTTGCGCGTTTACCCATATCTTGCGTACAGAGTGGCTTGTTCACCTCATGCTCCCTGTGTTCAGCTGTGTGAATATGCCTCGCACGCTGCAGTTCTGTTGATGGGCAGCGGGCCGTGTCTGGTTTCTGTGCTGCCCTTGCTCGCAGCTGTGGGTGAGCCGGGGCCCGTCTCTGCTGGGGGCCCTGGGCTGGGATTGCTGGCGCCTGCACTCGGGTTGTCCTGGGCTGGCCAGAAATTTTGTTTTGTTTTTTTCCATGAAATAAAAGACACCTTTTCATTTTCAGCAATAACTTCATTGATTTGGATATTTTGAGTATGTTGGCTATCTCCCGCTATTGGCTTCTAGTGTATAGAGGCCAAGGGTGCTGCTAAACATCTTCCAATGCATAAGACAGCCCCACAGCAAAGAAGTATTTAGCCAAAATGTCAGCAGTACCAAGGAACTTCACAAACCACTTTTAACATGTTTGATCAGTCATAGCACCTTCTCTATACACTGCACAAATCTTTTTGTGTTTGAGTTGCATTTTTACCTTTCTTAAAATAATAAAGCACAATATGCCAAAAATGTTGTGTATTTTCTTCTATCTTCAGTGTTAAAATGACTGCACAAAAATTCACCAATTTTGATAAATTTTAAAAAAATGTACACTGATATGACAGCTGTCACAATACAATCTAACAAAATTGTTTCGAATGAAGGTAAATACAACTAAGCACTGCTAGAGCCATCTTATGGAAAAAATGTAACAGACTTTTTGGCCAACCCAATAGAAAAGGGATCCCAGTTTCCCTTTTCAAACATTTGGTAACAGACATAACTAATATTGGGTGATTGCTATTATTAACTGCTAGTTCATTGTATTTGTGTTTCTTAATCTTTGAGAGATTATTTTGAAGTAAATTTTGATCAAAATTACAGAGTAGTTTTTTAAAATAAGGCATTCACTCTTTTGTATTTTATTGGCTAAGACCTCTGAAAAGCAGTGAATTTATTTGCCAGATTTGCCCGTAAGTGATATGAACAGCTCATCAGATACCTGAGCAGCGATTCTGTGTTTCCGTCTTTACTAGTTGTTCATCTCACTGTGAGCGCGGTCTGTGCAGTTGGGCTGCGTCTGTGCTGCTAACGCCTTCTAATCGATCACTTGGGGTGTGATGGTGTAGGGGACAGAGTGAGGAGGTGGCCTTCGGGCCTCGGGGTGTGACAAAGGGCAGATGATAAGTCTGGGATTCTGCCCATTGGAACTGTGGGGGCTTCTGAAAACTGCAGGTGCCAGAGCCCCACCGCCAAACCCAACCAGCTGCCTCACCTGCACTGGGGTGGGGCCAGATGGTCATTTAAAAAAAAAAAATATTGGCGATTCTAGTGTGCAGCCACACTTGAGCTGCGAATGGATACACTAAATGAAGAGGGTTGGATGGTGAGGACCACTGTTCCCAGGTTGAACATTCAACGATTTACTCCATGATTTCTGTCAATATTTATACTAACCAATTAAAATGTTTTGACTTTTAAAACTCATTTTAGGAAACATACAAAATAATTTCATAATCTTTCAGGGATATCTTCTTCCACTCTTTCATCTCCTTTCTTACCTTTTGCCTCTCCCTTTTGTTCACTCTTGCAGCGATTAAGTCAGTTCGTAGGTTGGATTTTAGCTTTACTGTGTTAGAGGTTTGTAGAAATGTGTTGGTTTAATCAAAAGGTTGTGGTGAACCTTTCAAATGATTATTTTGGAGTATGACGCTGGGTTTGTGTTTGCATAGACTCTTTCCGTGTGGTTTGAAGGCCATGTTTATCCAGTTTGCCATTTCAGAGCTCGGGAAGCCGAGTAAATGCTACCACTGTCTAACATGATGAAAGAGAGATGAATGGGTGAGGGCGTGCGGCCCGCGTCAGGGTCTAGCCGTCATTAGCATTTCACGTGTGCCAGACGCTTCCTCAGCTGGCTAATGAGCCCAGCTGATCGCTCTTTTGGGAACATGTACCACATTAATCTGACCTTGTGGCTACCTGTAAGCACAAAGCGGGAGTGGAGACCTCCCTACTCAGGACAAGCCATCGCTGGCACACATTCTGCGCCTTGCTCATGTCTGTGTTCTAGCATCTGTCACAGTGTGTTGAAAATCACATATGAAGACATGTCTCTTCCCTCCTGCACGGCAGGCCTCATAGGTCAGGAGGAACCACGTCTTGCTCCCTGTGCGAGGTGCTCTGTGTTGAATCCGATCTCAGCAGGCCGAACTGCTGGGAAAAAGTGCTCACGCGTGTCCCGTCTGGATGCTGTCGGGTGCTTTTTTCTCTTTAAATGATTTAAGATAGAGTGAGGAAATAGGAAAGACTTGATTTAATTTTGTTTTCTCCCTCTATTGACCTTGTTTATCACCCCAAAATAAAAAAAACCCCACAAACAGTTCATTACCACCAAAAAGAAAGCTGTGCCTTCCTGAAATAATTATGCTGGATAGTCATTTTCTGTTCAAAGTGCTTGTTTTTAACCCCTTGCAGTGAGCAAACGTTTCATCCCAGGGACAGAGGACAGCGTGGCCTGTCATCGTTTTGCAGTTTTGGAATGTTTTAATGTAAATAACAGGAAAAATGCCAGACTTTTAAATACACATACAGGCTTCTTTAGATTCATTTAATATTGATTTGTTACTAGTTGGCAGAAAAACAAAAGTGTAAATGTAAAGTAAAATGACTCTCCATTCTACATTTTGATTCAGAGCTCTTTCCTAAGTTCTTGTGAATAAAGCTACATTTTGTGGTGTGTTTATAATCCTTTAAAATCCCTAAATCTTTTAAAAGAAAGTTGACTCAAATGTTTAACAAGGGCTATATTTACAGAATGAACATTTCTGACTCTCTTAGCATGTCATTTTCCAGCTACTTAATAAAAACAATATTCACGTAAGCTTGCTGCAGAGACGTCACACTACACCGTGCATTTGTTAGAACATGGATTCGGAAGGCACTTGTTTTGGTTGTGAAGTAAGTGCAGGTTTACTTTAAAATCGAGCTTCAGTATAAACTCAAATAGGTCACCAGAAGAGCAATTCAGTAACATTGCATGCCTGGAAAGGGCCTCTTTATTATTGAAAATTCCTATTTGTTGTGATTCCTAACATAAAAGGAAATAAAACCAAACCTTAAACCCTATGGAATTTATTCCAGTAAAATGTTTTTCAGATCCTTGTTTTTGCTTTGGTTAATTTTGATTTACTTTATCTGCTTATCTGCAGTCAGCAGTGACGTAGATATTATTGCTGTGACTAAACTAAAAAAAGATTTTTGTTAAAAGTACCCAGATCATATCAGTGGGAATGAATTCCACTGGTCTCAGCGTATCTGCCCGGAAAGGGTCTATGTGTTTGTAAATATTGTAACTGGAAGTCTGTGTTCTCCTAGAGACTGAAGTTGACCTTGAGACATTTTTCAGTTAAGTTTGCTTTTGGGGGGGGTTAGTATTCGCACCCCCCCTTTATTTTTATGTATCTCAGTAATCTGCCAGCTCCTGCAGACCTGTCCTGGCCCTTGGTTTGTTCCCAGTCATCTCCTCTCCCTTTCTGGAAGCGGGAGTGCTGGCTTCCTGTTCACCTCTGGCAGCGTCCTTGCCTGCCTGCCTTCCTGCTTCTCTGCCTGAAGTGTTGGTATATACGAAGGTCTCATCTTTGCTCCCTTCCCTTAATTTCCCCTTTTCTCTTTCCAAGGTGTTGACATCCGAATCTACATCTCCTGTCATAGGGGCCCAGCCCATTTGTCCATCACTAGAGGCCTTTGCTTTCTGGTCGTCCTGGTCTCACTCCGCATGTACAAAAGCAGAGCTCATCATAGTATCTCCCCAACTTGCTTCTTTCCTGTATTTCTGACTTGGGCTAATAGCACAGCCATCTGCCGAGAAGTCTAAGCCAGAGCTCTGCAAGTCCTGTGCAGTCTTCAGTACCCTCCCCTCCTCCTACCAGGTGATCACCAAGTCCTTGGGATTCTGTTGTCCAGATTCTTGTTTTTATTATTTAATTTTATTTATTTATTTATTTTAGAGAGAGGGGAAGGAAGGGAGAAAGAGAGGGAAAGAAACATCAATGTGTGGTTGCCTCTCGCACACCCTTTGCTGGGGCCCTGGCCTGCAACCCAGGCATGTGCCCTGACTGGGAATCGACCTGCGACCCCGTGGTTTGCAGACCCGTACTCAGTCCACTGAGCCACACCAGCCAGGTGTCTTCCAGATTCTTTTATTCATCCTTTCTCTTCAGTGCTGGCTCTTAGCTCGTCCCCCAGCAGGCCCCATGCCGGTTTCTCGGTGCTCCATCCCTTCCCAAGCAGGGCTGGCTCTCATTCACCTCTCATTTCTGAGTCCCTGCTTCCTGGCATCGCGTCGTGTCTGGAAAAATGTTTGGAAATAAATGAAGTGAATGATGCAGTTCTCTCATGTAACAAGTAACAGTGTAGGTGAGTCCAGGACAGAGTTATGAAGAATGGAGAATTCAGGATTTCCTCCCAAGGGGCCATTCTGCCCTCCTTGTTCAGAAAGCAGCGCCCAGGTCTGTTCTGGTAACGGCACTAAACAATCAGTAGAGGTTTACACAGTTACACACATTTGGAGCCCACTCTTTATTTAAATAGTCTGCTAGTATACTTGAATGATTTATAGTCGTCTTTAGACATTAGGTTTTTAACTGTCCATGATTAATCGTTGAAATTGTGTTTGGCAATATGCCGTCAGATACTCTGAAATCGTTATATTCTTCTGGTCAGGGTCCCCGTGATTTTTTTTAACCCCAATTATCTCCTTTATACCCACATCACACATAACTCACCAGAGCGGGGAGAGGCAGGCACTGATCTTTGATGACAGCATGTCATTTTAAGACTCTGATGAAAGTGTGGAAGACATGGGTGGTTGGAGGAGCGACCACAGCGCACCCTGACCAAGGTGCAGTGCGCTCTATGCCTCTCTGACCCTGCGACGCAAGGACATGGGTACATCCTCTGCTTGTGTCTTACTTGAGTCTGTGCCGTTTGTTACTGAGTCACCGCGAGTGCATGCGACTTCACACGTTTTCTCCTGCCTTTGATGTGTAGTGAAAGGCACCATTACTCACTTCAGATGTGGCGGGTGGCCCGGTGTGAAGATATGTCAGTTATTTTGACAAACCTCAAAAGACTGAGTAAGCTTTGAGTTTTCTGTTCAGAGAGTGGTTAATCATTGGGAAGACTCACTTGACTCCTGGTAAAATAATTTCACGTGCTCGCTCAGCAAAGCGACAAGGTTTCTTACTTGCATAAATTGGCTATTTTTTCTTTGAAAAACAGCATTATTCTCTACCTTGCAGAAACAACTTTTAACTGAAAAATCTTAAGCATTTTTTTTTTCAAAGAAAGAAACAGAGGCTGTTGTTGCCAGCGTCCTGGGCTGACTTGTTGGCAAAGGTGTGAAAGAAACCTAGACTTCCTACCTCTTTCTTCTCCTTTCTTGTCTTTTCATACTGGTGAACAACGCATAGGCCTCCACATGATGTACAATTATTTGGCAGCAGAGGAACGAGCTGTGCCACCGCATTAGCAAGTAGTTCAGACAGATGCTTGATGTCTGTTGACATTTCTCCTTATTTAGTATCATTTAGGTTTTATGCTTCAGTAATCAATTTTTTAAATATAAAATATCCCTAAAGGTATTTTGACTCTTTATATGATGAAATACCTTGAAATCATGTATCATAACTTTCTATGGCAGAGATATGCTCAATATAAAATCACAGAAAGAAAAATCATTTGAGTCATTGGGTCTTTGGGGATGTCATGAACCCAGAACATAAGTATACTTCTAAAATCTATTAAAACCACCTCCCTTTACTGTATATATTGATCTTTGACCTGAGTTGAAAAGGTTCTTTTTTTTTTTCTTCCCTATAATGTTGTTAAAAAGGCATTGGGCCTATGGGTATTGGGCTTTAAATCGAATTTTCTTACATAGCATAAAGAAAAAAATAGCTCTGGGTTTAGGTCATGACAATAACTAGGCACTTCCTTATGAAGACTGATCCAGGGCGGTCTGGTCTTAGTGCCGTGGCTGCAGGTACATCATCCAGATGATGGCACAGATGCTGCGCACTGGGTGACAGATTCACCTTCCTGTCTGCTGCTGCCCAGAGGTGTCTTGTCCTAAGCTAGTGAGAGGGTGGAGCAGTCGGGAGGATGTAGCACAGGAGAGAGTTTTTGTTCATTCTCTTGATTGTGACTTTACATTGAACCCAAAGGCTTTGGAGTCTCCTTGGGTAGAAGCTCCCAGGTATTGCTATAATAATGACACCATTGCGGTTGCTTACTCTTTGATTCAAACTTCCAAGCTTTGCAGTTAATACTATTCAGCTATTAGGAAATACAGGACTCTGCATTGAAGAAAATAATGACGTTGTGATTTGAAAACATGTTTAATAAGATTTTTTCAGTCATCCTCCTCCCAACCATTGATTATGGAAGACTTTCCAAGGTACATTGCCATGAAATACTGCATAGTATTTTGGTGAGCCACCTTGGAGACAAAACTCTGGGAGGTGACGCATTCTCCAGAGGGGACCTTTGGCTTTGGAGTGGGAGCAGCCTGCGTTTGAATGCAAGGCTTGCCACGTTGGTTGCGTGTCTGTGGCATAGTTGACAACCTGGCGGGGTATAGTGGGCATGTGGGTCCTCTCATGTAGCCCCTTGTCTGTAAGAGGTGCTTAATCAATATGGCTCTTCCTCTCTCCTCTGTACAACTTGTGTATTTTCTGCCCATGGAGGGCAGACTTCTTTTTCTAGAAGTCGAGTAAACTGGCAGTGAGACATGCCAAAGGAGGAATGCACAGAGTCCCTGTCGAGCCCTCCTTTGTCTGGTACCCTGTGATGGAGTGTGCAGTGGAACTGGGGGGAGCGTGGTTTGGGCTCACTGTGTGCGCGAGTACCGGCTACTGCATGTTCCAAGGTAACGCTCCGTCCTCTCTCCGCAGGTGCCTGAGATCATCAGCTCCATCCGCCAGGCGGGGAAGATTGCCCGCCAGGAGGAGCTCCATTGCCCGTCGGAGTTTGACGACACGTTCGCCAAGAAGTTTGAGGTGCTCTTCTGTGGCCGGGTGACCGTGGCGCACAAGAAGGCCCCGCCAGCGCTGATCGACGAGTGCATTGAGAAGTTCAATCACATCAGCTGCAGCAGGAAGGCCGAATGTGACTCGGTCTCCCGGAATTCCGAGACTGCCAGCCCGGCCGGGGGGTTTTCCTTTACCGACAAGGTCCGGTCTGTGCTGCAGCCGGCCGGGAACGGGGAGCAGGGCCGCTGGCCCATGCGCAAATCCTTCTCGCAGCCTGGCCTGCGCTCTTTGGCTTATAAGAGGGAATTTCAAGATGGAAGCCTTCGAAGCCACAGTTTCTTCAGCTCTTTTGAGGAAGGCGACATTGAGAACCACCTCATCAGTGGACACAATATTGTGCAGCCAACAGATATTGAGGAAAATCGAACTATGCTCTTTACGGTAAAATATCACCAGGCCTCGTGCTCATTCCCAGTCTGAGATAACGTATTCAAAAGAAAATCTTTGTTGAGCAAAGATGCTTAGTAAATTGCTTTGGGATTTATGAGCAAATCCATATATTTTTATACCGACTAATTCTTTTCCCAGAATAAAATCCCTGCTTTAGTCCTAAGCCTTTAAAATCATCAAGGAGAAAGATAAAGAGAATCATTTCCTTGTGTAATTTTTATCTCCCTGCACCATGGTTGTGAAGATACCTCTTCAGTGTGGAAAGAACGAAGTTAGTATGTGTAAAAGAGGCCCAAAAGGGATTTTAAAAAATGTATATTAATTGCAAGTAATCTATTACTAAACTTTTTGTAAAATACTCCTTCCTTACTGTTTTTATTAATTTTGATAGCATTTACCCTTTGTTAATAAGGATAATTGGAATTGGAGATGATGTGATTTTTGAAATTTATACCCAAACTGAAATACTAAATTAGCCAACTGCTGATTCACTTTTTCTGCAAGTTTGATAAACTGAAAATGGATCAAATGTCAGAAGAGGAATGGATAGGGAGGCTGTCCCTGGCAGTTGGGGTTCCTGGGTGCCATGCTGACCGGGACGCTTCTGGTTGGGCTTGGCCTTCTTGGAGTCCCCTGGGTCTGAGCTGATGGGTTTGGAGCTCTCCCAGCAGTGAACTGGCCTCTGAAGGTGCAGAGAACCGGCTGTGCTTGACTCCCTCTTCTCTGTTTTTCCTTTGGCTTAAGGCTGACCAACGTTCTAGAGAAAGCAAAATACCTTAAATGTCATATCTTGTTTTTGTGCCTCACTCAGGGCACTGAGATGGCCGAGGGGTAAGGAAGCTGGCTACTTAGGTTAATGCTCATGGCTGTGTGCAGGTTTAAGATGGAGAGAGTGAGTCAGGGTAAAGCGGGTTGATTGCTTCCTCTTCTCATCATAGACCTAGTCAGCCTTCTGCTTTAACCTATATTTTTAAAAAATCCCTCTTGGTGTCATTGGGAAAGCTGCTTGGTGCATTTATTTTCAAGTACTTACTGTGTGACTGCTGCGTACAGGGTCCCTTGCAATAGAAATACATTAGAAGTACAGCAGTGAATGAGACGCGTGGTCTCTGCCCACATGGAATTTAGATTCCAGTAAGAGAGCTTCACGACTGATTGCAAGTAATGATCTCATTGCCATTGTCATCAATGCTGCAAAGGATAAGTAGAGGATGCTGCAAGAGCATCTCTAGAATCAGGGAAGACTTCTTTGAGGAAATGATTCTCACTGAGCAGAGGTTTCAGAGTAGACAATGAGAAGAGTATCCTGGGTTTAGGAAGCAGCAGGAGAGAAGGCCCTGGGGGAGGGATGGAGCACAGGTAACAGGTGGCCATTGCAGCTCGGTCCTGTAAGGAAGTCTGTTATGCTGACCTGCATCAGTAAGACAACATTGATTTATGCTAACATGCTAACTTTCAAAAGTCAGGTAAGTAGTACAGTGTCGTGGATTTTCGTCCCTGCCGAAACCCGTGGGTGACTGCAACTCGATGTGTGAAAGAATCTCATACCGAGACATGCGGGGAAAGAGAGTCTGGAGCCACGGGACCAATTCCTACATCTCAGGAAAAGGCCTCGTGGGTGCTTAGCCGGGGTTTTTATTAAAGTTTTGGGACACATTTACATTGGATTGATTATTCATGGGATTAAGCAGAATAGGGATAGGTTTACTCATTAGCAGAGCATTAGGATGTAAATTCAGGTCCGGTGGCAGACAGGACCAGGATAATATATTAAACAGGAGACAGGTAAATTGAGGGTAAGCTAGCTAGGGCTGTTAACTTTTAGGACCATAGAACATTGAGGCAGTGATTTATTAATTTAAGCTTCCGGACTTTGGGAGGAAGAGGCTCAGCAAGTCAGAGAATTTCTTAAGATACATTTTTGTCAAATTCCTATTAGAGAATTCCTATTCCACAGACATGATCCGCACTTGCCCACACGGGAATCACGCAGAGCTGCGCTCAAAACGCGTAAATTCTGGAACATGCGTGTTTACACGCGTGTGGAAGGAATCCCCACAGTACAGGAATGCCTAACACGCTGTGTGTACTCCACAAATGGCAGAGTTATTTTAACAATAATGTAAAAAGACTTTTTAGTAAAAATCATTAGAAAAGTGTTTGGAAGTTTTCAGAGAGCCTCTGTTTTCTGGAAGATTCCTCTCGGGAGGGGGCTTGGTGGGAGCTGAGGCTTTGGTGCTGACTTTTGGTCCCTCCATCTCAAAGTCCTCTGTCTTATGTAGGTGAATGCACTAAGTTTCCCGTGCTACCGGAAATCCATAGGATAAATTACAACCTTTGAAGTGATTTTCCTGCAGTGAGATAGTCAGAATTTTATAGGACTTGCCCCTTTTATTCTTTATTTTCATAGGTCATGAAATGAGAAAGTTTTTGTGATAAATTTGAATTCAACTTTCATAAGAAGCTGGTTGCTTTTTTTGTTTGTCTTTTAAGATTGGTCAATCTGAAGTTTACCTCATCAGCCCTGACACCAAAAAAATAGCATTGGAGAGAAATTTTAAGGAGATTTCCTTTTGCTCTCAGGTAAATGGAGATGGGTTATTGGCTCAATTGCAATTGAATTTTAATGAGTTATTTTAATGTCTGTCCTTCAGCAGAAGTACTAAAGGTCACGAGATGCATGCGTTCTAAGTACTTAATTTGTGTTCTTGCATTTCTTCTTCTTTGCTTCGGTGTATTAAGGCGAAATACAAATACAATTGAAATGAAGAATTTCGTTTTTAGAAACAATAACCCAGAGAAAATAGGTCTACTTTTTATGTTTTTACATTATTGTTCCCCAGTGATGATTTCCAGGTGTATATGTGTACATCTCTGTGGGTATTTTACATACATATTAATATATACACATATATACATATTTTTAAGTAGATACTTATTTCTCCTTTACAAAAAAACATAACATTTTTGGGTACCAATCATCATTGTTTCTTTTTTTCTTAAAATATAATAGATAGCCGGTGCACTCAGGAGATGCTGGCACATTAGCGTTTGTGGGCAATGTCTTATCTGTACGAAGGTGCCTCTTCACTGGTACTTTCGAAACAAGTCGAGCTATTAATATTTATTAAAAAGAACTCTTAAGAAACTATGACAGAGGCCTGGACTTAATATCTTATTTTTAAAAGCTTCTCTATTTTTTGTGATTATAATTTTTGACTCATCCTTCATACCAGTTTACTTCAGTGTTTACCCATTTATTTTAGAAGTACACATTTTACATTTTTTTCTTTTAACCTTTGTGTCTGTGTGTGTTTGCATGCGTGCACGCGTGTGTGTGTGTGTGTGTACAATTGAGTTTCTTCATTCCTCTCTAGTCTGCTTTTGATTTTCCAAGTAGCTTTTTATTCTTTAATTCCTAACTAAGAGACATTCTTGCTTTTCTGTGTCAGCTTTTCTGCACTTCCTTTTAGAACTAGCATGAACATTAAAGACTGCAGTTTTCAAATCTCATTTCTCTTATTGTGGGAATAATCAGAGTAACATTTTAAAAGAGCAGTGTTAATCATCTTATTTGAGAGATGTTTTTGGTTACTTAACATATCTGAAACAAATAATTTTATGGTGCTCTGTCCCATCGCGCTGTGGACATTCTCACTGGCTGTTCTGACAGCGATGCTGCTTTCAGGTTCGGCTCAACGTTCCTTCCTCTCTCCCCGCCTCCAACAGGGCATTAGACACGTGGACCACTTCGGGTTCATCTGCCGAGAGTGCTCGGGAGGCGGAGGCTTTCATTTCGTCTGCTACGTGTTTCAGTGCACAAACGAAGCTCTGGTAAGCTGGAACGAGCGCTTCTTACCTCCGAACCTGAGCTGCGAGGAATTTCAGTCTCACTCAATGTTCTTAGCAAAATCACAGCCTCGCTGACATATCATTATTTGGATTTAATTATTCTTTCATGCCTATTGCATATCTAATTAGCACACATCTGAGACTTACTTGGTGGTACATTTTCCATTTTCATTATTTTCGAAGAACCCGCTCACTTGCACCCTCTGGTTTGGCAATTTTAAAAATGTCATTTTGAACTTTTGATCAGGGGATTTGGCCTTTTCACTTGGTATTGAATTTGTGTTTTTAGTTTTTACCTCATCTCCTTTAAGAGCCTTGAGCATCTAAGTGGTATTTCTCAAATGGTAATCCAAGCAGCTGTGATTATTACCCACCAACCCCTAAGAGTCCAGAAAACTCTTGAAATACTAAGTCCTTCCGCAGAGCTCCGAATGCTCAGCCCAGCTCACTTCACACGGCCTTCTCTTCGTTCAGGTGGATGAAATCATGATGACCCTGAAGCAGGCATTCGCGGTGGCTGCGGTGCAGCAGACGCGGGCGCCGGCCCAGCTGTGCGAGGGCTGCCCGCTGCAGGGCCTGCACAAGCTCTGCGAGCGTGTGGAGGGTGAGTAGGGGCCCAAGCGCGCATCAGTGTAGCGGGTGAGAGGCGCCCGGAAGACCAGATTATCTGCATTCATTGAAAGGTTCTCGTATTGGTTACTGGGATTGTTGGTGAACTCTCAGCATACGGTGAATGTGTTCCATCTGCCAGGCATCGTGCTAGGTACTCGTGATATGAAGATAGAAATCCATGCCCCCTCTGCCATTGTCCCGGCCAGGGGCTCTGAGGGTAGTGGAGGAGTTGGGGGAAAGGTTACAGCGCCAGCCCAGTTGTTCATCGGGGTTGTGTGAGTGGCCAGTCCTGTTGGCTGCTATGGAGAGGTCTAGTAAGATAAGACCCAGAGAGTTTCCACTGGGTGTCTCGATTAGAAGGTCACGGGTAACCTCTGCCAGAGCAGTCTTAATGGAGTGCAGGGGACAGAATACAGGTCGCCGTTGAGGAGCGAATGGGAAGGAGTACAGGAAGTAGTAACTGAGTAACTGGACTACTATTTCTAGAAATTTGGCTTAAGGAGAAACCATAATGTTATGGTTTGCAGCTGTTATTTGTTGAGAATGCAAGGTGTGCCAGGCACTGGGCTAAGCGCTTTCCTCCACGTGGCTTCGGATCCACTCGTCCTCGCCACATTGTCGGAGAAGAAGGGACCGTGTGTTTTGCACATTGTAGGGTTAAGTTGAGGATTAAAGAAGTCCGAGAGTGAGCTAGTGTAAAGTAGGAATAAACTAGTCAGACCCACGTGGGAAAGTGCCAGCTGGCACCTGCCACCAAAGCTGTCCTCCTCATGCGGTGAAGAACCAGCGGACATTCTACAGTTGGAGGGCTTTGGGCAAATCCAGAGCCTGAGGGACGACATGGGTCAGAATGGAATGGGGACACCTTCCCCAGCAAGGGCGGGAAGTGGGCCTCAGGGGGGAGCAGCTCTGTCTCCCGGACAGGGGGAACCCCAAAGTTGAGGGGGCCATTCCTCTCTGTTCTTGATTTTGCATTTTGTCCCATTTATGGGAGGATTTCTAAAACTTGTGTGTGTGTGGTTTTGAGGGGAATCACAGATTTAAGCAACCCATGTCATTGTAAAAGGTAAACAAAGATTTGACTGTTTCTCTCTAATACTTACACGCTCTACTGGTGTAAAGAAAAATGACATTGTAGTAAAAATATACACTACATAAATTTTATCATTTTAACCTCTTTCAAGTGTACAATTCTGTGACCTCATGTGCACTCACACTGTGGCCGCGTCACCACCACCCGTCTCCAGAACTTTGTCATCTTTTCAAACTGAAACTTATGAAACATCAGCTCTCATTTCCCCCTCTTCCCAGCCCCCGACAGCCACCATTCTTTCAGTCTCGGTGAGTGTGACTGCTCTAGGTGCTTCACACAGGGAGGACTCACCCAGTTTTTGTCCTCCTGTGTCTGCCGTAGTTATTTAGCATAACATCTTCTTGTTCATTCATGTTGTAGTGTGTGTCAGAATTTCACTTCTTTTTGAGGCTGAATAATACTGCATTGTGTGTACAGCGCATTTTGTGTATCCGTTCATCTCTCGGTGGACATGGGGGTAGTTGCCACCTTTCGGCCACAGTGAGTGATGCCCCTGTGGATGGTCATATACAAATACCTGCTCAAGTACCTGCTTTCAAGTCTTCTGGGAACACACCCAGAACTGGAATTGCTGGTCAGGTGGTAATTCTGTCTTTAAGGTTTTGAGAAACTGCCGTAATGTTTTTACAGAGGCTGCACCATTTACATCCCCTCGGCAGTTTCTCCACACCTCGCCCGCCAGTGCTTGTTGCGTTCAGGCTTTTTTGGTGAAAACCACCCTAAGGGGTGTAAAATGGTATTGGTTCCCTTTTTAAGTGACATAAGTTGACAATTTTCATCTTAAGGTTTTTGAAAGTTCATTTTCTGGCATTATAATGCCCTTTAAAATGACTAAAACTGGTTAGTATTTTTAAACGTGTTTCCCTAGTTGTCACTATTTGCTGACATTATACAAAATATGTCTGGGAACAAAAACAATTGGGCTTTAGCTAGAGATCCCGTCTGAGAGCTTCACTAACCCTTTCCTTATTGGTTTTCAAGATGTGGAACATGATGACGGAAATGTCCCTTAAGAGCTTGTTAAGAAGCTAACAGTGACTTTGGCCTTGAAGATAAAGCAGATTGTAATCTCTGGGGACTGGAAGGGTTCCAGAGTTCTACTTCAGAAAGCTTCTCTGGTCTGGCTTAGCTTTCAGAAAGTCATAACTGAAAAGTTTAATTGGGGTAGGAATTTTGCAGCTGCAGTTTTGGAATTATCATTTAATCCATCTTTGACCTGATAACATCTAAGCAAAGGAGAAAGCTTGTGTGCTGATGTGTTGTAACAACAGCCGTTATGTAGGCTGGCAAAGGTGCGCGTTGCCAGCATCATGGGAAGCATTTCCAAAGTATAGATGGCACATTATCAAAGGCATTGCCAGCAGTGGAAATGCTGATTATTTTTGAACAGTTGAGGGCCTTGCCTTTTGCTCCATTCCATTCTAATCAGTACAGTGAAGTGGTTTATTGAAGCTCATTGCATGTTCCCCTAAGAGTGGTTCTAATAGGAACTTATAGTCTAGCTGAGAACTCCATGAACTGTGGAGAAGACCCATGACATGGCCACGAAAAGAAAGACTTCAGGACTGTGTTTGGTTAGTTGATATAGCCATGCTGTGCCCCGGAATGTATAAAATAGACTGAATATACGGTACAGACTGACGGCATCGGACACTCCGCTGTAACGTGCACTTAAAATGTGGAAGAGGTGTAGCTGTGCTTGGGTCCGTATTTGACTTGTTACCACTGCTAGTAGTATTTTAGAGTATTTTGCGTATTTTAAAGTTTAGAGGAGCATTTCCAGAATTACTAGAATGATTAGTACTTTCACTAAAAAGAAAACAAACTGTTGAACTAGGGTTTCCTTTTGCACCTGAGTAAATTTGCCTCTGGCAAGCCGAGCCATTCACCGGAGGTCCCGCTAGGAAGCGCCTTTCAGCAGTGACAGTGTGGATCAGGCTCGCCAACAGCGGCTGTGGCGGGTGTAGGTGGGGGAGCCCTCGACTCTGGTTGCCTTTTTCTTGCCTCCCTTTCCCTGTGTAAAGCCTTTTGGCATCACGCGGGGAGTGCTGCCACCTTGCTGCAGAAAGCATCCAGGAGGTACAGAAGGACTAGACCTGGGGGGCACTGCCTCTGTTTTGAGTTGGGGCAGGAAGGATTGAATGAACCAAGGCATCGTGAAGACAGTGATGAAACTTGTCAAAGCATCTCTTCACACCTGCTGAATATGAAGAATAGTCTGTACTATATGATTTCACCTAAGAATGTTGGAAGTATATAATTAGTCTCACTCTTCTTAGAGCATGGGGTTTCTCTCTACCTGTGAATGTCTCATTAAACAACACAGCATGTCCTAGCTAGGATGCTTACACTATATCAGAGACATCCTCATATGTGGGGGGGATTTTTAGTTAACGATTATTGAGGGCTTATGTTGCTATAAATTTAAGCACTATTTTGATTCAACATTTAAGTAGTTAGTACAGTAAAACCAACTGCCTGTCTCCCTGGCTTCTGCGACCAGACATGTTGCCAGAAAAGCACCTGAATTTGCTCTGCCAAAACCCACCTGTCCTTTCTGCACTTGTACGTCCCGAAAATTAATTCACTTTGGTGTTGAAGTCCTCAAGTGTCAGATGACCAAACTCTCTGTGTAAAAGGGAGGCCGTGAGTGTTTAAGAGTGATCTCTGGAGGCAAACAGACCCAGCTCCAATTCTAAACTCTGCTCCTTACTTAGCTGATGACCTTGGACAAAATACTTGACTTTACCTTGCCTCAGTTTCTTTGTTTATACATTGGGTTAATGAAAATAGTGCTCACTTCAAGGATTATTTTGAGAATTAAATGAGATTTTGCATGTACTGTTGAGCAAAGTGGCACAGCAATCACTGAAGAAATACTGGCTTTTATCTTTATGGTGACCTATTTTTCTTGTCAACAAAAAAGGTGGGAGGGAAGGAAGGACTTGCTGGCAGCTGAGACTGGGTAGGGGGCCAGCATCCTCGCCACCACCTTTTGGGAGGGAAGAGGTTGGGGGCAGCCTGGCTGCTGTTCAGCTCCTGACCTTGGCCAAGTCGCCTGGCCTCTCTGGATCTCAGCAAACCCATCTGTGACACAGAGGCATGATTTTTCCAAGTTCCTGGTCCAGATTTGAGAGCTGCCCCTCCTGGCCATCCTGAGCTGTAGTGTGTGAATGCCATTAGGTGCATGAACGCCGTTCTCCAGCTTCTGCAGGAAAAGGCCAGGCCCCTGCCCAGGGGCTCCCTCGTAGGAGGAGAAGAGAGTGGGGGGTGGATAAGCAGAGGGCTGCCCTTGGAATTAAAGTACAGGCATACCTTGGAGATATTACAGGTTCAGTCCAGACCGCCACCGTAAAGTAAACACCACAATAAAAATGAGGCCCACGAAGTTTTTGGTTTCCCTTGCATATAAAAGTTATGTTTACACTACATTGTATAACAGCATTATGTCTAGAAGAACAATGAACACACCTAACTTAAAAATACTTTATTGCTTAAAAATGCTAAAAATGATCTGAGCCTTCAGTGAGTTGTGATCTTTTTTGCTGGAGGTTGTCACACGCGTTCAGTTTGCAGAAAACGCAGCACCTTCAAAGCGCAGTACAGAGAAGTGCAGTGAGACAAGGCGTGTCTGACGCTCAGCGGTTCTGCGCATTGGGTCAGCCAGTCATTTCATTCTGAGTCTCATCACGTGTAACATGGACCTCTGGCCCCAGGAAAGGCAAGAGCAGGTTTGCAGTTGTGAGTATGTGAAACACAGTTTAGTCTTGTATTCTTATTTATTAATCATTGAACTACTTCTTTGTATTACAACTATAAACCTACTTTTGCCCACTCCTGTATGTGTGGAGAAATAACTTTCTAAAATGTCAGACATTAATTGGCACTAAAACTAACTTTTTCTCAGAGTCCCCTGTCATAGCAACTAAATTGTCACACGATTGTTAATCAGCGAGTGGTGGAAAGAGGAACGTTGTTAGCCACGTGATTCAGTTTGTGTGAAGGCGTCCACCATGCCAGGGAAGAGTGTTGGTCAGTTTTCAAAGGTAGTAGTAGTTGTTTCTCCTTAAGAAAAGTTATCGAGTTCATATGTAAATACTCATGAGAATTTATCATTTTTTGAGGACAATGTTCTGATAATATGAGATGTTTTAACGTGGAGCAGGGGCCAAAAAGTAGTTTGGAACTGCGCAGACCTGAGGTCGAGTCCAGGGTGGTGGTTTTCTGGAAATTCCGTAAGCTCACTGGCTCAGTTTCCTTAACTGTAAAATGGGGGTAATCAAACCCTTCATCGGGTTGTTCTGAGCATTAAATGGCAGGATGCAGGCCTCACGTTTAAGACATCGAGGGCTTAACCAAAAAATGTGAGTTGCTGGCATTGTCATCATCAGTGTTAATTAGGATTTCCACAAAATCCTGGGCGCCTGAAGTGGGCGGGTAGGCATGCAGAGAGAGTGAGTGTAGAAGTGCTCACGCTGCCTCACAGCTGTTACATACATTTTCATCTCTCTCTCTTTTCTTTCTCTTAATAGGAATGAATTCTTCCAAAACCAAACTAGAACTCCAGAAGCACCTGACAACATTGACTAATCAGGAACAAGCAATGATTTTTGAGGAGGTGCAGGTACAGTATTGGTTTTTATTTTCCACGTGGAAAGAAAAGGCAGCCGCTTACCCGTGACATGTTATTTATAAAACATAGGAAACCGGAGCTGTCACGGCCCCAAGAAGTGGCCCTGAGTTCCTCCTGGGTTAAGCTTTAACAGCCCCACGGAGGGGCCAGGTCAGAATGGCAGGTTCACATCAGGTCTTGGTTTTCACATGAAAACAATAAAACCAGGGAAGCATGCCCTTAAAAATAGTCTTTTAGAATGAGAGAAAGGAAGTTACAAAGTGGAAGAGACCCGGTCTGGGAACGGCAGACCTGGACTTTGGTCCCTGAGCACTCGCCTGCTCCAGGGGAAACCTCTGCCAGCGCCTTCTCAGTCCGGATGGCGGCCCTGAGTGTGGGGGTCAATGGAGACGATGTCTGTGTGTGAAATTGAACATGAGTTATTCTTCCTCTCTCTTATTTTTTTGGTTTTGAAAATGAATGTAGATGATGTTGTCTACTTGGAACTGTATGTCAAACCGAAACAAAACATCGAACAAAAGCCAAGCTCATGGGCTTTCTGCATTAAACCTGGAAATGTGCTCACGTCCTTGCATTCAGACGCACGGTATCTCGGGGAAACCACGCTGCGGGTGCTGGCATGCCTGTTGTCTATTCGTTATGAATCTTTAATGAACTCATCAAAAATTTCATGTCTGCCATAGCCCAGGGGCATTTTCTGTGGCTTTCTGGCACTTTTCTAGGGGGTAAAGCACATCAGAACAAAGAATTAATACCTCTGGTGGGGAGGAGAGCAGCGGGGCCCAGCTGGTTCAAGACTCACCAAACCACACGGGAAGGCTCGCCGCCTTCCCTCTGCGTTGGGGGACGTCTGCATACTTAGGGCCCACGATCTGTTCTCTATTAGTGTGAAAAATTAAAGGATCCTCTCTCTTTTAATCCCATGTTAAAGTTCTCTTAATCCTCTGTTCTCCTTCCACAGTAGGATGGGCATATGATAGCAGAAGGAAAGCACAGGAATACTTTTTTTTAATTTCATACATAGCTAGGGATATAATTTTCATGCTTTTTAATTGGCTTTAAATTTTCTTGTTTTCTTCTGAACTGACTTGAGACATACCACTTTGTTTTTTCCTTAAAGGATCTTTAGAGTTCTAAGTATATAGTACACTTAGGCAGATTTAATGTGATTTGTACTTGGAATTCATAAATGGATAGATAGATGGTAATTTGCTTCTGATTACGAAGGCACTTAGCGTGGAAGCCGGGCCATCTCATCGGATGCCCGCCCACTTGCCGTCTGGTGCCATCACGTCGCTTTGGGAGCAGCGTGTTCCTCCTCTGATGGGGGTTTTCTTTTCAGCGGAGACAATACCTTGCGGCTTTCCCAAAACAGTGCAGTGAGTCAGGCTCGGAAGTGCAGAGTATTTTTCTGTGGCAATGAGAAGTTTCTAATGGATGCATTTCTGAGATGCTCTTTGACCCATACAAGTTTTGAGACAACAAGTACATTATGGCAAAGAGACTTTAGAGAAAAACAGTGACAAAGTTTTGCTTTTAAACCGTGAAGACTCTGCAAATTTCTGATTGGTTTAAAGACCTAAGGGGAGGTACTGCGGTCAGAACAGTGAGCTCAGACTTCATCCTCCGTCATTGTCAGTGCGGGTCGTCCTTGAGTGATACAGATTTGTTATGGATCTCTCCTTTTAATGGCTTATTGATCGTCTTGTTGAATTATTTCCTCAATTACTATTTGTGGTTTTCGTAAAACATTTTGTAAACAAAGTCATTGGTTTCCTTTTAGATAGCGGTGCCTGCTAATGCGTTTGAAAATCATACATTTCAAAAAGATCTTCAGGGAAAAGATGGCTTTGCAGTGTCATGAGCCCTCATAAATAGAACAGCTAACATTTTCCTCATACTTTCGTTCCTGGGGGGTGACTTGTTTCAGGAGAACTCTCCAACAGCAGATTTCATGAGACAAATGTTATTCCTATTGAAATGAATGGTACATGATTATCAAAGCATACACAATCATGTTTTTGTAAATAAATGTTTAATACAAAATAAAATGCACCCCAAACAGAATTGTAAAGAAGAAGAGCGCTGGCCCGTGGCTCAGTCAGGGGCATCATCCTATACACCAAGAGGTTGTGGGTTCGATCCCCTGTTGGGGGGGGCAACCAGTCGATGTTTCTCTCTCACATCATGTTTCTCTCTCTCTCAAATCAATAAACATATCCCTGGGTGCGGATTAAAAAAAAAAGGAGAAAGAAATGAGGAATTGTCATGCAGACGAAGCCTGAGTTAACATGCTGCAAACAAGCCCACTGCGAGCTCTGAGAGGACAGTTCTGTGCGGGCCGGGCCCCTGGGCCCAGTAGCCTCTCTCTTTGCGGGAGGACGGCGGACAGCGCCGACTCCGCAGAGCTGCGTTGTTGTTTGTGGGCTGCTTGGAGCGTGTCCGTTTTGTACGTATCAGACGGGGCAGCGGTGGAGATGACTAGGGAGACCTTTCTGTCTTCTCAGGCTGCCAAGCAGCTGGCCCAGGACGCCCCGTGCAAGCTGGTCCTCTTCAGTACGAAAAACCGCGGTTAAGCCGAATAGAGCTAGTGAAGAAAACGTCCAGTTCCTTCCTTTGGAATGACTGTATTTCAGGGAATGACCTAACTGGTCCTGAGTAGATAAATCAAGTAGATTTATATTCAGTAAATGTTAATAATGGGTTAAATAACAAGGCTTTTGCCAGTTAAAGATTAATGGTTAGAGGAGCTTTTTTCCCCCTTTGTAAATATATATCAATGTCATTGGATTTTCCATGGTTTGAAAATTATTTCTTATAGGATTTGATGATAATTTTTAAAAAAGCTGTCAGAACGTGGTGTCCAGGTGAGCATTGGCATTATAAGGAGTTTCCTCAAGAGACCACAGGCTTTCTCAGCATTCGGTATTCATTAGGAAGTGCTGGAGTTTATTTTACTTACCCGGACACCCGATTTACAAGCATAGAGATAAGGTTAAGACACATGTAACAAAATTGACTTTGTTACTCAACAGGCAATTAATTGTTTTGTTATTGTTCTTTTAGAAAATCGAAGTATCACATAACCACAGGAAAGCACACAAATTCGGGGGGTGTAGTTCAATGAATTTTTTTACAAGGTGAATACTCCTGTGTGCCCAGCACCCGATTAAGAAACATAGCACCTCCAGTCCTCGGAATCCCCCAATGGCACGGCCCAAGCCACCACCATCCTGACTTCTGACACTGTAGATTAATTTTGAACAAGCAAGTTAATTTTTGACTACAGAGTGATGTTCCAACTTGACTCCCCAGTGTTCTCCTCAGACTTGTCTCTCTGACTAATGAATGTTTGTAAAGTGAAATCACCTTTAGGAAATCTGACTAAGGAGGGTGGTGAAGTTACATAGGAGGTGGGGGGGGTGACATCTTGCTAATCATTTTAACTCAATAGAATGGTAGCCCCTCATCATATTATTTTAAGGGAGGATTTAGTTTTTGACCTCGTATGACACCATGAGAATGGTATCATTTCTCTGCTGACTTGCCTCTGTGCTGTTTTTTTAAGGTTTTTATTTATTTTAGACAGGGGAAAGGAGGGAGAAATGGAGAGAAACATGAATGTGTGGTTGCCTGTCACACGCCCCCACTGGGGACCTGGTCTGACCCACAACCCAGGCATGTGCCCCGACCAGGAATCAAACTGGTGACCCTTTGGCTCACAGGCTGGCACTCAATCCACCTAGCCAGGGCGCCTCTGCTGTTTAACAAGCCCCATGAAGTGGTCTCTGGTTCTTGGTTTCAGGTTTGTTTGTTTGTTTTTCATAGATTTGATTTATTTACTAGTAGAGAGAGGGGAAAGAGAGGGAGAGAAACATCAGTGTGTGAGAGATATATCGATTGGTTGCCTCTCACATGCCCCTAACTGTAGACCAGGCCTGCAACCTAGATACCTGCAACCCAGACATGTGCCTGACCGGGAACTGAACTGGCAACCTTTCAGTTCACAGGCTGGCACTCAGTCCACTGAGCCACACCAGCTAGGGCTTGGTTTCAGTTTTTACGGTGCAGCAAGTGTGCTCAGCTGTAGTCTCATTTTCTGCCCATTTGATTAGTTTTTTTCATGTATATTTTGAGGAAAAGAAAATTATTAACACTACTCCTTATTACTCTATTCTTAGCCTTTTTTGATACTTTTGAAATAAGTGATCATGAAGAATTTCTCCAAGAAAAATACACATTTCCTTGCAAGAGTAGCTGGAAGTTTGAAATGGAAGATACAGAAGAAGAAAGAGTGGGTCAAGTCTTGAGTGCCTTCTGCTGAGGGCTTCTTGCAATTCCTTCTGCTCCTCTTTTCTGGACTTTAAAAAAAATAGACTATTCTTTTTTTAAAAAAGGATTTTAATTATTTATTTTTTAAAAGAAGGAGAGAAACATTGGTTTCCTCTTGCATCCCCTCAACTGGGGATCTAAGCCTGCAACCCAAGCATGTGTCCTAATGGCAATCGAACCAGTGCCTTTTCAGTCCACAGGATGATGCCCAATCCACTGAGCTACACCAGTTAGGACTAGAGTTTGTTCTTTTTTTTTTTTTTAAGATTTTATTTATTTATTTTTAGAGAGAGGGGAAGGGAAGGAGAGAGAGAAACATGAATTAGCAGTTGCCTCTCAAGCGCCCCCTACTGGGGACCTGGCCCGCAACCCAGGCATGTGCCCTGACTGAGAATTGGACAAGTGATCCTTTGGTTCGCAGGCCAGCGTTCAATCCACTGAGCTACAGCAGCCAGGGCCAGACTTTATTCTTTAAAGTGGTTTTAGTTTTACAGTAAAATTGGGTGCAAAGTATAGAGTATTGCCATATAAATTCCCACCTTTGTACCTCCCACCCCAGCTAGTTTCCCCTATTAATAACATGTTGCGTAAGTGGGGTGCATTTGTTACCACTGATGATATGTTATATTAACTAAAGTCCATATTTCACCTTTCAGTTCACTTTTGGAGTTGTACATCTTATAGGTTTGACAGATGTATGACATGTATCCACTGTTACGTATCATCCAGAATTGTTTCATTGCCCTAAAAATCCTCTGCGCTCTGCCTGTTTATCCCTCCCTTCCTCCCCACTCCTCCAGACCCAGGCAACCACTGGCCTCTTCACTGTTTCTGGTTTTCCTTTTCTACTTTGTCATATAGTTGGAGTCATACAGTATATCGTCTTTTCAGATTGGCTTCTTTCACTTAACAATATGCATTTAAGGTTCTACTCTCTAGGTCTTTTCGTGGCTTGATAGCTCTTCTTAGTGCTGAATAATATTCCATTGTCTGGATATACCATAGTTGATCCGTTCACCTACTGACGGACATTTAAGTTGCTTATAGCTTTTGGCTATTTTAAATAAAAAGCTGCTGTAAACATTTATGTGCAGTTTTGTGTGGACATGAATTTTCAACTCATTTGGGTAAATACTAAGCAGTGCAATTGCTGGATTGTACGGTAAGAGTATGTTTAGTTTTGCAAATAACTGCCAACTGTCTCCGAAAGTGGCTGTACCATTTATTCCCACTGACAATGAATGAGAATTTCTGTAGTTTCCTGGGCCACTAAACTCACAGATATCCGTATCTTCCTTGGACTAGCAGTATTACGTTGGGCTTGGTAGTTGACCACCACTTTCCTTTATGAAGATCTGATGGGACCTTTCTCTGGAAAAATCTACTTGTTGACTAAAACGTACAGTTTTATAACATTATGGTTCATGGCTTAGAACCCAGGTTGAAAGCATCTGTTCTAGCCTCTAAAATAGTTAATCCTTAAATCAGAAATTTGGAAGAACAGAAAATCCTCCATAAAAATCTCCATAATATTCACTATCTTTTCCTTGAGTAACAGGAACAACTTATCTTTTAAAATGATCTTTTTCTTTAAGAGACGAAACGTCAGGTCCCGGTTAGTGCTGCCTTTGCTTCTAAAGCCTGCGACCCAAAGGGTAAAACCATTGCTCCTTAGTTAGCTGAGGGAGGAGGTGGCTGAAGCGTTGACCCTGACTCAGATGCTCATATGGGTCATCGATGCACTTACTACACCGTTTCTGTTTTAAAGGGCAGGCTAGGAGTTTGGAGCAGGGAGAGAGGTCGGTCCAGCAGCAGGACAATGGATAGCTGTCCATGTAAAAAGGATGTATTTCCAAAATTTATAGACTAGAAGTTTTGTGTATCTCCAGAGCAATTCAGGTTTGTTTTCTTCTTATTCAGAGAAAATAATCATTAAATTAGATGGTCTTCTAAAAATTAATTCTGACTGATAGTTTCAAATCCAGAGAATTTGGAAGCCGGGAGTTTATTTTGTGCACGATCTTCATCGAACACAAGAGGAAGCTAAGATTAAATGACGCCTTTGGTCACACTTCTGGGCAGCACCGAGAACCTACATGTCCTCATTTCTACTGCCGTGCACTTTGCCACCCCCCTGCCTGAAAAATAAAAGACATGGAGAAGATTTTTAAAATAGAAAAAAAAAAAAAATCTGTGCCTTGAAATTTTGTGTCAAAGTGCATGCCTTATGGGGCTTCCAGAAGGTGCTTCATGATGAACACATTTGAATGTGAAGCCGTGAGCCTGGGTCCAGTTGCTCTTTTCTTTTCCATTTCACTAACCATAAGAGTGTATAAATGTAGCCACAGTGGCTCTTGACCTCTGGGTGTTTACACAGATTGTGTTCTTTTCTTCTGTTTTCAAGAGTGTTTGTTTATTAAATATTTTGACCATGCCTCTATCTGCTGTGAAATATTTATTTTGGGTATAAGGACATCAGAGGTCAAAAGTTAACTCTGGCCCACCGGCAAGCTCCAAGTCTCTTTTTAAAAATTATTTCCACTTTGGGGATCATTGGTGCCCCCTAGTGAGATGATTTGGTAAAAGCATTAGTTAGTGGATGATGGACGCTGTTAGCATTTCCAAAGGGATGGTTTAGCAGTTTTGTTGACAATGAAAAATAAATGTAATATATTCTTTTTTTTTTTTAAGAAATTGAGACCAAGAAATGAGCAGCGAGAGAATGAATTAATTATTTCTTTCCTGAGATGTTTGTATGAAGAGAAGCAAAAAGTTCACACCCATATTGGGGAGATAAAGCAGGTATGATTTTTTTGGTCATCTTCTTATAAGTTTATGAGGCCACTGTGTAAAACAGAGTCATGAGGATTTTATGAAGCCCTGAAACCTGTTTTTGTCCCCATATTTTAGTTTCATGTGTTACACACGTAGGAAAATTTGGGAGTATCGGCTGTGCTGGAGAAGGCGAGCTGCTTCTGCATTGCGGCAGCGGTGGGGCCCCGGCTCTGACGGGAGACCTGGTGCAGAGCTTTTCTGTACCTGACCAAGATGAAGCTTCCCTGGGATGCATGCATAGCATCTCTCGGCGTTGGGTTTCTGCCTGCCAGTTGGCTTTGGCAGTCACGTGCCTTTCCTGAACTCTCAGAGCTCGGTACAGTGTCTGACAGTGTTTTTAATCTCGTCGGCCACTATAGGGTCCATCAGCAGTGACGCTGACGCCAGTACACTGCCTGTGCTTTCGGCCTGTGTGTGCGGACAGTCTCCCTTCCAGCCCGTACCCTTCAGCAGGCGCAGGCGTTCTGCGCTCCTCCTGCCCACTTTTGGATGGGCCACCCGGTCTCTGTTTTCAGTTAATTCTCTAGTTCACCTTTCAGCTGTTTTTTCTATTTTCCATTGCTTTACCCCCTCTTTTTTGGCCACTAGTAGTTTTTCCTTGTTCTGGTTTTTTCCCTAAGTTGTTCCAACAGGAAATTGATAGTTTTGAAATTATTTGTAACTGCTAGAGGGGAATAAAGCTCTCGGGGTGGATGGGAAGTTTTGACCTAGGTGCTAACTCATTTTTATGGAAGAGGGTGGTACCTTTATGATGTGGGCATAGGTTAGTCCAATGGAGAAATAGATTTATTCAATGGTTTTTTCATGTGAAAACAGCAGAGAATTGAATGTAAAAGAGAATAAGCCTCACCACACAGAACTGGCACCTGGGCAGGACATTCTCTCGAGGTTTCTAGACATTCTTTCACTGAGAGGGCCCCCGTCTGTGTCTGTAAAGCAGTGGCCCTGATCCGCAGATGTGTTTGGGCATCCCCAGCATCGTCTTCAAAGGAGAAACTTCTAGATGTTTATTTTAAAACAAAGAAGGACTGTGTTATTTTCTAATTGTACATTATTTTCTAAATGTTAATTATTTTCAAATAATATATTTTTTAAAGATTTACTTATTTATTTTTAGAGAGAGGGGAATGGAGAGAGAAAGAGAGGGAAAGAAACAGCAGTGTATGGTTGCTTCTCACGCACCTTCTACTGGGGACCTGGCCTGCAACCCAGGCATGTGCCCTGACCGGGAACCGAAATGGCAACCCTTTGGTTTGCAGGCCCGCACTCAGTCCACTGAGCCACACCAGCCAGAGCTCAAATTATATTTGTTTGTGATGATAGACATACCCAAAAATCTTTTCTTAAAAAGTTTTTTATTTATTTTTAGAGAGAGGGGAAGGGAGCGAGAAAGAGAGGGAAACATCAATGTGTGGTTGCCTCTCACATGCCTGTTACTGGGACCTGGCCCGAAACCCAGGCATGTGTCCTCACTAGGAATTGAACCAGTGACCCTTTGTGTCCCAGACCTGCACTCAAGCCACTGAGCTATACCAGCCAGGGCCGAAAAAATCTTATTAGATAGGAGGATAGAGTAGAGGAAGCATTGAATTAGGTGTATGGAGATTCTGATGTCTGGTTTAAAAGGAGAAAAATAAAAGTGCAGTTTTTCTGTCTATGTAGGATCTACTACTCACTACTAGTCTTTCAGCCAATATTTTCTTCATGTATCAAAACAATCCATTGTAAATGCTTCTATTTTATGAAAACTTTTGTTACAAGTTTGAAAGCAAATCCACAGCTTCTTAACTTTGTGAGTGAACGGGTATTGGGTCGAAGGCAGTCTAGTGAGGGCTTTTTGTGGCTAATTCCCTTTGCTCTGGAGGCAGCCACAAGTCAGGACAGGCTCTTGTTCTTGATAAATGATTGAACAGAACCAGGTACTACTAGTAAGGTGCCTGGCCATGGTGTGTGATGTTAGCAGGCCCTTGGAATTTGTTGCATGTGTTTCTTACTTCAGGTTTGGTATGTTTCCCATGGGCCAGTCTGGTGACTGGTGCATATGCATTCATTCCTCAGCGAGCAGGTATGAGCTGTCCCGAGTATGCGCAGTGACTGAGTTAAAACACAAAGAGAGGTGATAGTCCTTCTTGTTGAAGTTCTAATCTAAGTCATTCTTTTAATGCATGTGCTAATTCTCATAGAGGTAAAACTCCAGATGACTGGACAAAGCTGAACGTAGCTCTTATCAGAACTGTTTCGCTTTTAAGCTTTAAAAAATGTATAACATTCATTGGTGAATTAGGATTTCATCATGACAAAGAAGATGCAGTGTCTTTGACCAGCAAAATTGCTGTATAAAATTTAAAAATGCTTAATTGCAATAGGAACTGGGGGAGACAAATTAAGAGATCATCTAGACCAGGGGTGTCAAACTCATTTTCACCAGGGGCCACAACAGCCTCGCGGTTGCCTTCAAAGGGCCGAATGTAATTTTAGGACTGTGTAAATGTAACTACTCCTTAACAGTTAAGCGAGAGCTCAGTGCTGCCGCCGGGTAGAAACAAGGAGGAGGGCCACATTTGGCCTGCGGGCCTTGCGTTTGCCACCTGTGATCTATACCCATGAGATTGGCAGAGATTTAAAAATCCGACAGTACTACATAAAGGTGAACTCTCATGCTGCTGCTGGGAATATGAATTGATGCCGTTTAGGGGAGAGAAATTTGACAGTACAGCCGAAGATGCATAGACAGACCCAGTGACCCAGCAAGGACGTCCCTAACTGCCTTGTAAAAACTTTCACGTGTGTGAGAAGGAGCTGCACGCAGGCGAGGTTACTGCCGTCTCCTTTGTGCAAGTGAAGAAGGGAGTCGGTGTTTAACCATAGCAGTGTGAGTAAACCTTTATGATTGTGCAATGAAATACTGCATTCTGATTGAAGTGAGTGAGTCGAAGAATCTTTGTCAACATGGGTAAATCTCAAAAGCAACCTTGAAGGAAAATACTAATTACAGATGGGTAGGTACGAGGTAATATATTCATTTAAAGGTTTAACTACATGTAAACCAACACACACGTTTCATGGATACACACACATGTAAAAGAACAAAATGTGGGTTGGTATGATGAACACCAAATTCAGAAGAGGGGTTATTTCTGCAGATGGAGGACAGAGAGTAGTTCAAATATATCTATAATTTTTTTTCTATTAAAAGTAGAAAGTAAATAGAGAGAATAGCCAATAATGACATTTATTGAGAGTCAGGTATGTTTTAAGTGCTTTAATGTGTATTAATTTATTTAAAATCTCCTACCGGCTCTGTGGGGAGGTTCATTGTGCATCTTCAGTCTGCAGGCAGAGGAACGATAGCGGCAGCGGGTAATGACCTGCCCGAGGCCATAGCCGGGGAGAGCGAAGAAGCATCTACGTGGGCATGGAGCTCCAGGGTCCATGCTCCTCACTGTTCTGCACGCCCACAAAGTGTGACCTTGGCCAAAGGGGCTCTAGGGCTATGGAAAACCATCGGGTTACAATTCTTAGAAGTAGGAAGCCATTTATGTATGGGGTTGGTAGGTATTTTTTAAAATGTGCCTCTCTGTTAATACGTAACATTAAACTTCATTTAACGGTTGGCAAACAAACTCCATTATGTTGGCAGTTTCACATTATGGTCAGTTAAGGGAGAGAAGCTCAGTGGCAGAGGGGAATGAAAGGGAGGGTGGAAACAGTAGGTGGGAGGGAAGGCAGAGTCTAAAGAAAGCAATGCAGAGATTAGGACAGGCAGAGAGAGTGGATTCTTCACTTGGTAAATCTGTGTTATCTTACCCTTGAAATACCCCAAGTGGTGAGTTGTTACTTTAAAAAGCTAATCATAGCTACTACCTTTGTACCAGAAGCTGCACTCAGTGCTTTACTGGCTTTACCTGTTTTAATCTCACAGCAGAGCCTCACAATCAGGTCTTGAGTTTGGGCTCAATTTACAGAAGAGGAAATTGCAGCCCAGAGAAAATAAGTCACTTGCCCAAGGCCAGTCGGTGCATGACGGGTCTCTGTTCCCACTGCAGAGCATAAGTTCTAAACGGCTTTGCGAACCGATTGGCTTCGCAGCACATTTCTTTATTTTGCTTGGAGCAGGCAAAGCAACTCTGTGAGGCACAACTGTTTGCTGGACTTGCAGCTGTGTCGCTGAGGAGCAGGAGGACAAGGTCACGGGGGGAATAATGGCCTGGGATCAGAATGATGCAGCCAAGAGATTTTCCATTCCCTTAAAAAGGAAAAGGGAGAGGAAGTTGTAAGTAACTTAACTTTTCATTGTTTCACTTTTTTAGACAACACAGATTGCTGCAGAGAATATTGGAAGTGAATTACCATCTAGTGCCACTCGATTTAAGCTTGATGTGCTGAAAAACAAAGCAAAGCGATCTTTAACGGAGTCTTTGGAAAGTATTTTGTCTCGGGTAAGTAGCATATTTCCTCCAAATTGAAGTTAAATCACTTTTTAAAAGAATACAGGATTTTATTTGTTGCTTTTATTTATCAGTGCCCATCACGAAGTATAGAAAGTGAAATCTTTTTAAATGTCCTCCCAACAGTGCTATCTACACTTGAAATTCAGTTTTTACTTGGTCTGGGTTAAACAGATTGTTTGTGTGGTATTGTATATAGTCAACCCCATGGAATTCTTGTCTCCCCAAAAGATGTTATTCGTTGGCTAGTTCCTATAAAGGGCACAGATGAGATCCCCCCAGGTGTGGGTTCTGTTCTCCCTGGCGTCACCGGGCACAGCTTAAACATCCAGTCCCAGTCAGCTGCTTGTGTTCTGTGCCTGGAACTCTCTATAGCAGTGTCAGCAAGCTGCAGCCCTCAGGACAAGTGCCACCCGCCTCCTGTTTTTACAGAAAGGTTTATTGAAACACAGCCACATTCACTTATTCACCAGCTGTCTGAGGCTGCTTTCGTGCGGAGTTGGGTAGTTGCCACAGACACCAGAAGCCCACAGAGCATAAGAGATTTGTTTTCCGGCCCTTTACAGAGAGTTTGTGGACTGCAGCTCTGTAAGAATAGAAAACATATACATGGGCACCAATCTGGGAGTTCTTAAAGCAATCCCCCTTCCCCCGCTGAATGAGTATGTGTACCCTTGATGACACCTTTCAGAAATCAAAGTTTGATAACCTTTCTGGAGCTTGCAACATTTTCCTGCATTTCTTTTGTATTTTGTGACGCACTCCATTGAAAAAGCGTGCTGTATTTTTTTAGGTAAAGTTTAGTTTTATATGGTTTGACAATGTTTCTAGGAATTCTGTAGCATCCTTAGAGATGATTAAAAGTAGTCCATTTACAAAGCCAGGATGGGGGTGGCTGTTTCTGAGAGCTCCCGCGTGGACAGAATATCGTTTGATTGTCATACAGGTGGAGGTTACAATGACTTGTGACTTGGGAGAGAGCTATGGGGTACGCTTTCATTACCAGCTGATTTTCTTCATAGATGAACTGTCTCTTCTTCCTGCCTATTAAAGTTGCCAGCTGACTAATCCACAAGGCGTTTGGAGCATTTAGATTGGTGTGTTATTATAAAAACAAAAGGACAGAAATGTTGATTGTCTTAATGTATACATGTGCTCAGCAGTGTTTCTCAGAAGATGCATTTTTCCTGAGTTTGTTTAAATAAACCAAGATGCTTCTAGCTGAGGCCTTTGCAGAAGCCTAGGGATCTTAACTCGACTGCCTTTTCTTTCTGTAGGGTAATAAAGCCAGAGGCCTTCAGGAACAGTCTGCCAGTCTGGATCTGGACAGCTCTGTATCCAGCACATTAAGCAACACCAACAAAGTAAGCACATTTTTCTTTATGTGACATCCTTCAGAAGCCAGCAAATAGGTCTTGCTCATCTTCTATCTACAAGGCCCATCAAAAGGGACAAAGAGGCCTCATGTCTCCACCCAGGAAAGGTTTGGTGCTTCCAGATTCCACGGTGCCAGTGGGAGACCATCATGCAATTTGCATAACAAAGCCAGTGGCCATTCCACAAACAGAGAAACACAACCACAAATTTAGACTGCTAAGAGCTGACTTATCACAAAGCCACCAAGGGATTTTTTTCTCCAGTAGATATTCCCCTATTAAAATAATTGAAATTGGGCAAACCTCGAAGTGGGTTTCTGAATGGTAAGGAGTATGCAATTTCAATTCCTGAAACGAACTTTATTCTCTAGCTGGCTCTGTGATCATGACTAAACAGTACTCTTTTAGTCAAATAAGCAGCCAAGCCTCAGCCCTCGAATCTGCTGCCAAGCACAGCTTTGTGATAATGACCCAGCCAGTGGTTCTCTTTGGTGACAAACCTTGTTTTAATTTCTTGCTTTCTAGACATTGACGCATACACATATTTAAACTTGGTCAGTTCGACTTTGAACCACCAAAATGTGGATCTTGGGTTTTGTGCCCAGGAGGTAGCTTTCCTTCTGCTCCCAGAGGGCTGCAGGTTTGAGAGAGAGGGAGTTTCTGTGGCGGCCAGCTCCTTGCTGCCGTGACTCCAAGTTCTGCTGAGATCCCTACTGGGCTTGTGGCTTTAAGGTTTTTGATCATAACCAACACATTTAACATTTGCAAAATGGTCACAAACACATACATACACACTCACAAAATCAAAATTTCACAAAACAATATTTATTGTAAACGATGGGTGGTACATACTTGTATTTTCTATTTTATTTAAGTAATGTTCATGGCAGAGCACTAAGTTGGTATCACTGCCTATGAATGGGTTACCATCTGCAGCTGAGAAACACTCCCTTCGATGGGTGCTTCTCAGATTCTGAGGTATGTCTTTAGTGGGGTTCTGGTTAAAGTGCAGATTCTGATTCCGTAGGCTTGGGAGGACACAGAAATGCTGAATTTCTGACCAGCTCCGAGGCAATGTTGATGCTGTGGTCTGTGAACCCAGTTTGGGGAGCGAGACCCTAGACACCGGTCTCCTGAATATGATTTTCTAAGTTAAAATCTAGTGGAATGGTGCATCATCTGCCCTCCATTCACTACTTCTGATGCTATGTCGTGGTTCACTTATAGTTTGGAAGCGCTGTAGTTTATCTGCTGTGCGGAGATGAACGGACACAGCCCCTGTCCTGCAGGAACTTGTCTGGCAGGACAGAGGGGACAGATTCACAAGTAACTCCAGTGTCCGGTGGAGTCTGATAGGAGCCCTGAAAGTTTGAATAAGAGACAGGGTCACTTAGCAGTCACAAGAGGGAGGGGAAAGGAGTTATTTTTGCTCAGTGGAACCAAAGAAAGCTTGTGGAGGCGAGTCATGATGCTTTTGAATTAAATCTTGAAGAAACCGTAGGGATTGTGCCTGTGGAAGTGGACAGGGACAAAGGTGTTTCAGTAGATCATTGTGAATAAAGTCACTGTGAAGAAATTCATGTCAGTCAAGTGATTTTTCCAGAAAGTCTTGCTTGTTTCTATTTTTCTCCAAAACACACATCTAGGAATATATACACAGCTTGAATTTCTAGGGTAATTTTAAGAGAAAGGCAACTTTTCAGAAGCCACCTGTGTGTATTGTGTGTGTGAGTATCTTTATGTGGAGTTCTTCGCATCTTCTTTTCATCCTGAGGTTGAGAGACTTGTACAGGTACGCATTTAATGCAGCTGGATCTGTTCCAATAAAGTGTTCATCTAGGAGTTTCAGAGAAGCCGAACATCCAAATGGTCCTTTCAGGTGTAAAATTAAGCTAAGGGCTATTAGCTCTTTCACATAATTTGGAGGGATGTCACTGAGAAGGGGGATGAACAGGTTTGTGTGATGGAGATTATTTGCTGTGATGTGTTGTCTTAGACAAATTTTTAAGTCCTTACATGAAAAGGATCTTTGGAACTGTAGAGTCCTGAAGAATAAAAAATTTTAGTTATGTTTAAAATATAATTTCGTAGTATGTTGAGAATTAAGCTTTTCCTATCCAATTCCTACAAAATTAAGTGTATGTAATCTCTTTCCTCAATAAACACAAATTTAATTTTTTTTAATTAAAATCCTTAGTCTCTATCATCTAAAAGGCACTCAATTATATAGCACATGAGCAGAGAGAATTTAGATTCCCCAGTCCACCATTGGATGCATTCATTCCTTTTTACTCTTTTTATGTTGATTTGTGTATCCTTTGTAGCAATTTCAGTAGAGACAAGCTGGTACACTCCCTCTTATTTCATGTTTTTTGATTTGAGAAAAATATACTGGCCACCCACCAGCTGCTGGGCGTGTAGCGCTAAGCATCGGTTTGCATGGTAGTTCGTGCCTCTGAAAGAGTGTGTATCTTGAAAGCCTACAGTGCTAAAACACTCATTATTCTCAACAAATGTGTGAGTACCCGCTCAATAAGTTCACGGAATACCTAGCAGAATGATAACTTAGGTTTGCATAACGTTTTACAGTGAACAGATTACATTCGGTTATATTATCCTGCTTAATTCTGAAACCCAGTGAGGTAAATTTTCACTACACATGAGGAAGTTGAGGTACAGAAAGAAGTTAAGAACTTAGCCTTTAATCGTGGCAATAAGTGCCTAGGGAGAGATTTTCCATATTCTAAGAATAATCTAGGATATAATTTTGAACCCTAAAGATTATCATATTAAATCTTAGCATTAGATCAGATTCAGAGAGAGCCTTAAAGTGTGGGTGTAACATGTATGAGCACACTTGGCAGAAAGAACGCGGTTTGTTTAAACAGTGCAGACAAGTTATCCAACCTCAGTACACTGCTTATAAACAACACTGCGGTTGTGTTTTCTAGAGAGGAAACTGTTTTGGTTTTGCTTGGAACAGTTACATGTTACGGTTTCTGTCCTTCACGCTTGCATTTGGGCGGTCTCCCCTTTGTCGCGCACAGTAGCATTTTGTCTCTGACAAGCAGGCATTTAACGGCCTTTCATTTCCTTATGTATTTTGGTGGCCTCTGGGTGGCGTTATAATCAGATGTGCTTATGTATTGAAATGTGTTCCTGCCACTGGGGTTGGAGATTTGTAAACCCCACAAGTTTCCTGGGTTGCGTCTGATCTGCTGTGTGTTTGCCACCAGGAGCCGCCTGTGTGCGAGAAGGAGGCTTTGCCGGAGTCTGAGAGCAGCTTCAGGCTCCTGGGCTCCTCCGACGACCTGTCCGGTGACTCGGAGAGCCATCCCGCAGAAGAGCCCGCCCTGCTGTCACCCCAGCAGGGCTTCCGAAGGCGTGCGAACACCCTGAGTCATTTCCCCGTGGACGGCCAGGAGCCTCCGGAGCCCACCCAGGGGTCTCCAGGGGTCTCGCAGAGGAAGCTTACGAGGTATCACTCAGTGAGCACAGAGACGCCTCATGAACGAAAGTAAGATTTGTTTAAAGTGTAAATTTGTTGTGTAAAATAGCGGGGGCATACCTGTTACCAACCAGGTATGTGCATCCCAAGTATATTTATTGGTCAAAGAGAAATCTGAGTCAGGTGTTACTCTTGGCTTAAAAAGCTAAAACAGGAAGCAGTGACTCGCTCCTCCCACCCGACCCCCTTGGGAAACGTAGATATGGGAGGTACTTGTTACTCATCCAGTAGCTGAGCCAAGTGTTGTGGAGCAGCAGGTAAAACTGAGCAGACATGTGTAAGAATCACTCCTCAAGCAGTGTGAGAGGCAGCATTGACTTTGGAACTTGGCTTCTGCGTTGAGGAAGAGTAGGGAGGGGCCAGCAGCTGAGTGTGCGCACTTGGAGCCCTGGAGCCTTCTCCCAAGGGACTGAGAGGTAGCGGTCCTCCCCAAGCAGAGCATGGGGCGACGTGACACAACGTGACGCTTGCGCTGGCCGCGGTGGCCTTGCGTCCTGCTCCCAGCTCTGTCTTGAACTGGCTGTGACCTGGGCTAGCGTGCTGAAATCTCTCTATGACAAAATTGGAATAGATGTTTTCTAAAATCTCCTTTGGTGTGAGAGTTCTAGATTCTTCTAAGAGGATTTAGTCATTTTAATAATTGAGCTCTAATTGGAATTTCCTGGTTACAGAGATGGGTAAGCAATACAGAACCAGACGTTCCCTCTGTTAGGGATCCCTTCTGGGGTCCCTTGGCAATGCATTTGACCCGAAGTGTCAGAGACCATAAATGCACATGGTCTTTATTTTTGTCTTTAAAAATAGCTTTAAAAAGCCTTTTTCTGTCCCTCACCTCATAAACATGTAGTAGGGCCACACCTGGTGACAGTCCTTCCTCTGACTGGTGACAGCAGAAGCCACAGGACATGTGTGTCATTGATGTGCAGGTCATACACGGATAATGGACAGTCCACGTGGGGCGTTGTTGAGAAGTGACAGAGTTAACCACCCTCGAATGACACAGCAGGGCCTCTCAGCTTTGTTTTCAGTCAGCCTTGAAAGCCGTGTGGTGGTTCTTTGGAATTCGGCAGGATGGCCACGCAGGAGGTCCTTCAGAAGCTAACATTTAACTACATGACATGCTAGAGACAAGCATGGCTGGAGGCCTTAGGAGGTTCTTACCGTGTTTCTTAGAGCCCTGCCTACACACTAGGTACTTTCATCCTACCTCTCGACTGTGTTCCCACCCCTCTATTTCTGGCATTTTCAGTGGGAACGCAAACATTCCTGTCTAGAGAGTCCTCATTCTCTTGCTTAAGCATGATGTTTCACACAAGGCAGAGGTGTCAGTGTCCCTGACTGTGCATTTCCCTACTGCCCTAGGAATGCGGCTTCCCAGTGCTCCCTGCTGGACACAGCTCCCTCCCCCTCCTGCCCCCCTTCTCTCTCTCTCTCTCTCTTTCTCACTGTCTCTCTCTCATGCCCGTTTGCTCTCTTCACCCCTTGTGAACCCCTCTCACCTACGTACAGGAAATGAGACATTGACATTCAAGGCAGGGTATTGTTCATTTACAAGAGAAATGTATTTAAAAACTGTATTTTGTTTTGCTTTCCTTTACTTTTGTTTAAATTAAAAAATTTTTTTCCTGTCAGTTCCTAAAAAGGGAATAGAAGAAATAGTGCATTTGGGTGTGGAGACATGAGGGAAATGACAAAGAATGACCTTTCACAATACTCTTTCTTTTCCCTTAACTAAAAACTACCTCTGCCAGGGAGAGTCGGATGCACCAGCCTCTCGCCTGCTCTCTCGTGTCCTCCGCGTTCGCCTCCGAGTTTCCGCCCTCGGCCTCTAAATCCTGGTGCTTTCTCTCTAATTGCTGTTTAGTGCGAATCATCCACCCGTTGGAGAGTCTAAAAGTTGCTCAGGTCCTTCAGTTCCTGCTCCTCCACCTCGTCTTAACCCCTCTGCCTCCTCACCCAATTTTTTTAAGTACCTAAAACACAATTCGAGTGGAGAACAAAGTGGGAATGCTGTGCCAAAGAGGTGAGCACACTCGCATGGCAAGTTCAGTGTCGTTTGTCTCCCCGGGAGGGTCGCACGGGAGGACGTGGTGCACGGGGAGCCTAGGCCACCGCAGGTGCACGTGCGCACACGCTTGGTTTTTTCATTTCAGTCTATCATTCGAACTGACTTAATTTTACTGTCGATTAATTTTCACAACATTGGATTTTTCCAGAATTAATTTTCTCCAAAGGTCTTGATGGCCTGCAGTTTTTATATGCTTATTCCACACTCCCCTGCCCCAGGACAGACAGACAGACAGACAAACAGACAGGCAGACAGACACACACACACACCCACACCCCCCCCCCCCCTTACCGCGTCTGACCGCCAACACCGTGGTGTGTGCCACATCTGAAACTTCCTCATCCATTTAGGAAAATTACTTTCCCTGTTGGAAAGAAAGAGTCATTTGGGAAGATAGACTGATTTTGTTGTTGTTTTGATTTTCTTTTATTGCGATAAGAGTGCTTATGAGGAGACCTGCCCTCTTAACAAGTGTTTAACGTGCACAGCACAGTATAGTTCGCTCTGGCACAGAGTCGTTTGGTGGGTTTCTAGCATTCACTCATTTTGCGTAACTGAATGGACTGATGTTTTTAAACTAATTCACTGATTCCAATCATTTAAAATTGAATTTTATTAACTGAAAAATAAAAGTTAAATCTCATTTTAAACACTCTAATTTCTTACCTGGTTTAATTTTCTTAGCATTAAAACTAAGATGTTTCTTTTATTTTGAAGCTGTTTTATACTTTATATGTTTGCATTTCTTTATCCTAAACTCTTTTTTCAACCAAACTCTCAGCATCTCCTACCGTAATGCCCTGCGGAAAAAACTTCATTCTTCTTCCTCTGTGCCAAATTTTCTAAAATTTCTGGCTCCTGTAGATGAAAATAACACCTCTGACTTTCTGAACACAAAAAGGTAGGGTTTAATTTAGATATGTGAAGCCTGGGTAGAAATGTTGAATTATTAGATATACAGGGATTTTCAGCTATTCTTTTGCCATTTAAAAAATCATTTTAGTTAAATCTATTGTGTCTTCTTTCTTATACCTTTTTCTTACTAAATGTCATTTTTTAAAATGTATAGTCAACCTGTTCTAATTTTTTTTAAAGATTTTATTTTTTTATTTTTTAGAGAGAGGGGAAGGGAGGGAGAGAGGGAGAGAAAGAGCAATGTATGGTTGCCTCTCACATGGCCCTCATGGGGACCTGGCCCGCAACCCAGGCATGTGCCCTGACTGGGAATCGAACCAGGACCCTCTGGTTCCCAGCCCGTGCTCAATCCACTGAGCTACACCAACCAGGGCCAACCTGTTCTAATTTTGATGAGGATTAGTTTATTAGTATGTTGTTATCTTCAGAAGATTAAGGAAAGTTTAACCAGTTGTCTAAGTGAGAGCTGTGCTTGGGGATAGTGAGCACGTGACTGGATGTCAGATCTGTAAGTTCAGGTGATTGCTTAGTTGTGTGTATGTGTGTACATGTGTGTATGGTGGGCAAAAGTAGTTTTACAGTTGTGAGTACACAAAACAGTTTATTCTTCTATTACTATTATTTATTGTATTATTTTACATATGAACAACCGTACGCCTACTTTTGCCCACCCCTGTATATATACACTCGGTTGTAAATTATAAGGGCTTCCCCAGGCTGTCCTGACAACAGGGAGAACATTATCATGATTAGATGTTATTTATGTATTATTGATAAATACACTTTGTTCTGTGGTTTTAAAAATACAGATGTTAAAACAGTAGTCATCAGTAAGTGACCGTGTAATAATTATTGCCTTGGTGGTTCTGTGTAATTTAACTTTTTTATTCTTCGCAGTGATCTGTGGAGATGAGACGTAGGCCTATGCTGAGATAATATTCCCACAGACAGACCAGGGAAGATGGGGCCCTGGTAACAGCGCCCCCTTTAGGCAGTTTCTCTTTATGATGAAATGGCACCATGAGAGACCCACCTGGAAGCTAAGGATTTGTCAAGCATACTTCTTAATATCTTTTATAATAGAAGTAAATTAGGGGCATGCAGTCTTACCCTTTTTATGAAAAGTATCCTGTAAGAAAGCAGTGATTTTGGAATGTTGATCCACTTTGTGTTCGATTTAACTTCTGGAATTATCTAACTATATTTTCTTTTATAAAGATAATTTATAATATAGTGCTGCTTTTAAAAAACAAAAAAGTCAAACTAAAACACCTTTCTTACCCCTCTTTGTATCTCCTCACCAGTTATAAATCCATTGTCTTGTAATTTTAGGGACTTTGAATCTAAAGCCAGCCATCTCGGTGACACCAATGGGACCCCTGTAAAGACCCGGAGACACTCGTGGAGGCAGCAGATATTCCTCCGAGTGGCCACCCCACAGAAAGCGGGTGATTCTCCCAGCAGATACGAAGGTAAGGCCCACTCCGAAAATAAACTGCTAGATTCTGGCGTGAGTTTTACCTGTAACAAATGTACGTTGGTGGAAGAAGAGGTGAAATGGGATTTCAAGTTACAATCTCCTGATACTAAAGCTCCCTGGCCAAGAAGCTCAAATGACAGTGCCGATCCCTGATTTCAGAGGACGCCTGGCCCCACGGAAACCTGTAACAGGACTCAGCGGCTTGCAGCACCTTGTGTTAGAAATGGCATCTCTGCCAAGCTCCTGTGACCTTTCTCCACCCTGCCCTCAGGAATGTTGAGAGGTTCAGCCTGATACCCTACTTTCTTCCCTCCTTCCCGTCTCACTGTGTCCCCAAGCTTGTCTGTATTCCCCGTCCGAGACCGACGTGTAGGTTTTCCTATCAGTCCCACTACGCTGGTCACACTTGCAGTGCCGTGTGCGGGCAATTGCTGTCACTCAGTCTGATGTCACCGAGGGCATCTCGGTGTCCTCTCATCCTTCTTGTGCCCCTGAGAAAATGGGGAATATGCTGAAATCTGTCTTATGGTGAGTTGTATTGTAGACAACGAATTTAAATGTGGTTCTTCTGACTAAAATTAATATTTTTTTCTGCACAATGATATCATAAACTTTCAACAGTGTTTACTTTCTTAAATGTCCTTTAATCAAAAAAACATTTTTTCCTTAAAAATGTGAAGCAGAAAAGTAGACCTCCAAAGATCACTTGAGTTCCTCAGGTTTTTTGTAGAGAGCATTGTCCCTTATACACTTCTGCGTGTCCTTAGGATGTGGCACCGGCTAATCCGAGAGTTTTCAGGCCAGGCTCCACACACCTGCCTTGGGGGAGGACCCCTTCCCTAACTGCCCCCCCACCCCTTGCTCTTCTCACCTCCCACCCCTCTTTCTTGTTTCTTCTTTCTTCCCCTTTCTTTCCCTCCCTCCCCCAGAGTTCTCATTAAGTATTTAATTTTAAAAAAACGAATCCTTTTCCAAATTAAACAAGAGCTTGGTTTGGACTCAGCTATGTTTATGACATAAATCATATAACTTCACTTACACTTAATTCTTTTAGCTGTCTCCCATCCAAGCACTAACCAGGCCTGACCCTAGCTTTCGAGATCAGACGAGATGGGGCGCGTTCCGGGTGGTGTGGCCATAGGCTAGTTCTTGTCATTGTAAAACAGTCATTGTAATGTTGGCTCTTCCTAGCTGATGGAATCACATTAAATTATACAGGTGAGAGCGCTTCGGAAACCCGAAGGCATGTCAGATGTACAGTGATGACGTTCGTTTGGTCACCTTCATTGAGGCTGGAGCCTGGCATTAGGTTTCCGGTACTGTCGTTCCCCAGCAGGGCCCACGGAGAGGAGCACTGGAAAGACTGGGCCTATAAGTCAGCGAGATTAAAAGTAGTTGTTTTGTTTTTTTCCCCAGAAAATTGAGTTATCTCAATTTATATCAATTTAGAAAATTTATTTTAAAGGTTTCATGATTATGTTGGAGATAACAGTGGCCTGGATTGTGTGACCCAGCTCCCTCCTTTGTGGACTTGTAAGCCAAGTCTGCTAGGGTAGCGACCGTGGAAAATCCCAGGCACAGGGATGTCTCCTTGCAGGCAGCTCTGGCCTCTGAGGAGACAGCTGGTAGCTTCTGCAGGCCCCACCCCAGCACCTTTTTCTGAGTTTTAGGAAGGGTGACGAGTTTCTGGTCTAGCACTGGCATCTCCCAGTGGGCGTCCGAGGACCTGAGCCAGAAAGCTGGTTCTGGCAAGTGTTTGCTTCTCGGGAGAACCCGAAGTAAAATGGGTGGGTAGAGTCCCTGTGGGCTGCGTGGGAGAGCGTGCTCTTGTGTGACCGCAGTGGGTAGGCGCACCAGAGAGGGGAAGGAGGAAGCAAGCCACGATTTGTGTCTGCATTCCCTTTCAGGAGCTTTTCTTTTTAATTGGTGTGGCTTGGGAATATTGTAAGAGATGGACATTTAACTCCAGATTACATTCTTATTTATGATATTTGCAATTGATAGGGATGCTTGGTGCATTCTGGGCTGACTTGATGTGGTTGGGCAAAAGCTGGGAGTGAATGAGAGGGGATGATGGGTTGGTGTCCCAGAGGTCAGAGCACTGAGCAGATCCCTCTGGAACCCTGGTTTCCTGGGGACTGAGAACCGAGCACTTGGTATTGTCTGTCACTTGATGGAATTGGTACTCAGTGGAGTACTCAAAAAGAGGACTCGGCTTCCACCTGACCGGGCCCCGAGGTCACTCACGAAGGTGACGTAGAGCTCACTTTGGGTCCTCTTCTGAAATCCAGGGCAGGAAACTGCATTCCAATCCCAGCTTTTCCCCTCAGAAGCCCATCACTAGAGCGAGCTGTCTACATTTCTTACCTATGACCCAGGACTGATTATATCTCTTGCCATACTGATTGAGATAAGAGAACATGACATTTTTACTGACTTTTTTTTTTTTTTAAAGAAAAGCTTTCAGAATTGTTAAGATTAGAGTCAGTGAAGAGAATGTTTTCGGTATAAAGTCACTTCCCACTGTGTGGAAGTCTGGCTGGTACTCCCAGCCCTATGCTACACTTACCACCACCTCTCCACATGGGGGCGCCATGGAGCTGCCATGCTGCCACACCTTCCTGCCCTGTGTAGCCCCTCAGTGGAGCTACTGTGCTGAGGGGCTAGGGTTTTGCTTTCTCTCACCGCCAGCGTGGGCAGGATGGCCCTGCCTCACTCTTCCCCTGCCACAGTGGAGAGGCCCGCCTGCTGCAGAGGGCTCTTCCTCCCAGGTCTTTGGTAACGCCCTGGTGGGGGGGGGGGGGTGGGCAGGGCAGAGTTGGGGAGGGTGTGGAGAGGAGGGACCTGAGGGAAGCCCAGAAGGGGGAATAGAACTGTGATTTGTGGCTGAAACAACAAACAACAGTAACAGCCAAAGAGGAGTTTTGATGTTCACAAATCGTGTCCCGGCATCGCGGTAGCCGTACCGCACAGGGAGTCGTTGTGGAGATGGGAGTGTGATCGTATATTTAACGTAATTAGGTGTATCATGCATAATGATAATGCATTGAAAACGCTCGGTGCAGTGGCTGGGAATGTACGAAGGCCATGGATGACTGTGTAAAGCAGCCCATCCCATTTTAGAACAATTCTAAGTTTTCAAACACACTTTCTCAGATTGAGCCAAATCCTGCTCCCTGTCTCCCCACCCCGTGGTTCCATCCTGGTGTCTGAAGCTGCACGGAAGACACTTGCTCCCACTTCCTGTTCTTCTAATGGCAGAGGGTCCTAGAAGCCGCTGCTTGCTTTAATGCTCCCCTCCAGGCTAACTGCCATCGTCCCTTAGCCC